>PVJA010043183.1:0-16776 GCA_004027025.1 Myocastor coypus | reverse complement strand
CCCCAAAGCCTCATGCAGTCATGGGGTGGCTTCTGGAATCTATAACTGATTATTGTGAAAGTGTGCTGCACCTCCCCTGGAGCAGGTGATTTGCATTTCAATATAAGAAGAGAAGTTAGCTGCTTGAGTCGCTGCTACCTCTGCCTTCTCTCTTGCTCTTAGCTGCCACCATGAAAGGCTGCCCTCTTCCATGTGCCCTTCTGGCTTGGAGCCAGCTGAATATGGACTGAAACCTCCAGTAACTGTGAGCTAAATAAACCTTTCCTTCCCTCATCTTCAGTGTCGAGTGTTTGTCCCAGCAACAAGAAGAGTACCTGAGACACTAAACAAGTCCCAATCCAGAATTTATAAAAGCAAAGCAAACTCATACCTCCATCCAATGTTCTCAGTGGGAAACTCCAAAAGATACAGGGGAAAAATGAAACTCCCAACCTGAAAGGTTTCTGGTCAAGTTCATGCTCCGTAAAACTGAGGAATGAATTTTAGGAAGTTAAGAGCAGAATATTTTGTTGAGAAAAAGAAAGCTTCTGTCTGAGAGAGGGATCAAAAGGGGGATCCAAGCAGGTTGCCCAGGAAGTTGCCTTTTCCAGGGATTTTATTGAGCAAAATCATGTGGTAAGGCGGCGCTGAGGTGAAAGCCATGGGAGCTTGCTTAGGTGGGTATGAGGTGGGACAAAACTATGGTCACCTAATGAGATTACAAGCACCATTGCTCACATCAAATTGATTAAGTCAGGATCAAATGGGAAAACAAGTCATGTAGCAAGTAGGCAAGAATACCACCTATTGGGCTTAGGTTCACGACTCTCAGGCTCTTTCAAGGTGATCAATACTTATTTAGCATATCATTCCCTGACGTCCATCCTTAGGGAAGTATGTGTCTGCATTTGTTTACTCTTGTCTGGAGATCTGGCCCACAGCAGAGGAGTGTCTGTCTATAGTTGGAAAGTCACCTTGTCTTCCCTGTCATCCTTGAGGGCCTGGCCCTGTCTGACTGCCTATAATATTTCTATGTAATTTAACTACCTACAACATCAAGACTCTCCTTCCATGATGCTGTTCCAACATTTGCTGGAGGTGTCAAAGAAGAGAACAAATAGAGAGCCGGACGTGGTGGCTCACACCTGTAATTCCAGCACTTGGGAGGCTGAGACAGGAGGATCATGTGAGTTCAATACTATCCTGGGCTACCAAAGTGAGCTCAAGGCCAACCTGAACTGTGCATAGAGACCCTGTCTCAAAAAGACAAAAAAAAAAGAAGAGAACAAATAGAATGGTTGAACTCATGATAGCCATAATTTTAGGAATAATAGCAGTCATAGCCACAGCTGCTACAGTGGGAGAAGCATTGAGCCAAGGTGTGCAAACTGTTCACTTTGTGCAGCAGTGGTGATGCAGGAAGAAAAAAACTAATCTGGGGTGGATGACCTCCAATAGGGAACCTCCAAGTGATATAGGGAAAACTGATCCACAACCTGAAAAGTACCTGGGACGAGTTCATGTTCTCTAAAACCGAAGCATGAATTTCAGGAACAAATGGAGGTAATGAGCCAGACATATTTATTGAGGGAAAGAAAGCTCTTGTCCAAGAGAGGGATGCGGGGGGTCCTGAGTGGGTGTCCCCAGGAAGCTGTCTCTTCCAGGTACTTTTATAGAGAAGACATGGGAATTCGCTTAGGTGGGTAGGAAGTGGGATAAAACTGTGGTCAACCAATGAGATTACAAGCGCCATTGCTCAGGTAAAATTGATTAACAGTAGGATCCAATGGGAAGGCAAGTCATGTAACAAGCGGGCAAGAACACCACCTGTTGAGCTTGGGCTCCTGACACTGTTTAGGATCTTTCAAGGTGACTGATACCTACTTAGAGTATCAATCCCTGATACCCATCATCAGGGAAGTATGTAGTTGCTTCTGCTTACTCTTGTCTTGAGATCTGGCCCACGGCAGAGGAGTGTCTGTCTCTAGTTGGAAAGTCACCTTGTCTTCTATGTCATCCTTGAGGGTCTGGCCCTGTCTGACTGCCTATAACATTTCTATCTAATTCAGCTGCCTACAACATTGGCACAAGGACTCAGAGCAACTATGGACTTCACAAAGACACATAGATTCAGAGTCAAATACTAAAATAAATGATTTAGAACAAGCTGTTGTAATACTAGGAGATCAAATTGCTAAGGTACAACATCAACTTCATTTAAGTCTACTTCTTATGATTGGAATACCTCTTCATTCTGTATAACCCCAATTCCATGGAGCCAAAGTCATTTCCCATCACAAAACGTAAAAATGCATTTATTGTATCATGGTATTATTACCTCTGAGATCCTGTCTCTTTGATAATACCTTTACAAAACAACTGTCAGAATTATATGATCTGTTATGAGGCATCTCTAATGGCATTGAAAACCTTAATCCTTTCATATTATTCCATGCTGTAGTGGGAGTATAAGAATGATTTGTCTATGTTGTCTCTATACTGTCTGTACTGTTGTACTCTAAAAATGAAACGAGACAACGAGAACAAACGTCCAAAAGAACGCATTTATTTAGGCTGGCCAGTGGCGAGTTCAATGCAAGAGAGCAAAGAATTGTGCGGGGCTGGAGCAGGGAGCCAGTATTTAAGCATGAAACTTTACAAGGTACTTGAGATTTTTCATTACGTAGTGGTGACAGGATGTTCTTGGAGATTACAAAGTTACTAGGGTAATTATTCAAGATGTCCAGGAGTGGTGGACCTTGTCCTTCTGCAATCAGCACAGGAACTAGGTTACTTGAGTGTCCCTGCAGCTGTGAACTTTGATTAACTGCAGGAATGACATTGATTAGAAAACAAATTACTTCTACTTCCAGGAATTTAAGGCAAAGGGGGTCGACACTTACAGAACAAACAAGTGGTGAAGAGGTTAATTATAAATAAAACATGGAGTAAGTTAAGCTAACATGGAGTCAGTTAAGCTAACATACAACATGTACATCCTGCCTAGCCTGGTAATGAGGATAAATCTGGCTACAAGCCATGGATTGATAATCTTCAGTCCTCACCCTGATGCTTCAAAAAAATTTCAGCACAAAAACAAAAATGGAGAAGTATAGAAATATAGATATGAGACAGAAGCCTGGTATCCCAAGGGAGCAAAGAGCAATAAACAGAGCCCAAGGGAAACTCTTGTCTATCTTGTAAATTCTAGCAAGTTGAGATTCAAGACTACAGATAACAGCTTCTCCAGCTGGTACCCTGTCTGTTCTTTGATCCCTTGTTTGGGATGTTAATGACTAGCATTGTGTAAATTTAGAATTAGGAAAATGCTGAAGTTAATAGCAAGAGTAGTTTGTGTTCACCACAGTAGTTATGCACATTCCTTAGCCTGCCTTTAGCCTTTATAAATGCGAGATGTCTCTAGACTCACTTAGAGACAGACTAATCTCAATGTTATCTCTGAAGCTATATTCATTAGAGCTACTGTCATTTCTTTTCGCTCCAATTGATACCATACAACAGATGACTTTTATCAGATTGAGTTGTAGGCCATCTACTCCAATTTTCTGCAGGAGTTTGATCATGAATAAATATTGCACTTTTTGAAACTTCTTTTGCATCTATTGAGATGATCAAGTGGTTTTTGGTTTTGGTTCTATTGATATAGTACAGCGGTTCTCAACCTGTGGGTAGCAACCCTGGCAGGTGTTGAATGACCAAAACACAGGGGTCACCTAAAGCCATTCTGGATCATAACTTAGCAAAATTACAGTTTTGAAGTGGCCACCAAAATTATTTTTTGGTTTGGGGTCACCACAACCTGAGGAACTGTATTGTGGGGTCACAGCATTAGAAAGGTTGAGAACCACTGATACAGTGTATTATGTCTCAGTTTGTGCATGTTGAACCATCCTTGCATCTCTGGGATGAATCCTACCTGGTGATAGTGTATAATCTGCTTGATGATTTGCTTCACTGTATTTGCTAGTATTTTATTGAAGATTTTTGCATCTAGGTTCATGAAGGAAATTTGGTTACAATTCTTTCTTTTGGTTGAGTCTTTCTCTAGTTTTGGTGTCAGCATAATACTTGCCTCCAGGAATGACTTTGGGAGTATTGTTTTCTTTCCAATTTTATCGAAGATTTTGAGGAGTATTTGGAATAAATATTATCTAAATTTCTTGTAGAATTCAACTGTCAATTCATCAGGACCTGGCTTTTTCTTTGTTTGTAATTTTTTTATTATACTTTGAATTTCATTGGCTGGTATAGGGTTATTCAGAGTTTTCATATCTTCTTGATTCAGTTTTGATAATTTGTACCTATCTAATAATCAGTCCATTTCTTCTGTACATTCTATTCTGTAAGAGTAAAGATTTTCAAAATAGCTACTGATGATCTTCTGAATTTCCACAGGATCTGTAGCAATTTTCCCCCTTCATTCCTTATTTCTTGAATTGACTTTTTTTTTTTTTTTTTTTTTGCTGAACTGGGGATCAAACTCAGGACCTTGCACTTGCAAGGCAGGCACTTGTGACCCTGAGCTATCTCCCCAGACCGCATTCCTTATCTTTTGAGGTTTTTTCTTTCTTCCTTGTAGAGGTTGGCTAGGGGTTTATGAATTTTATTTAATCTTTCAAATAATCAACTTTTTGATTGATTAATGCTCTGTGTTGTTGTCTTTGTCTCAATTGCATTAATTTCTGCTCTAATCTTCATAATTTCCTCCCATCCTTGGGCTCTGAGCTTGGTTTACTCTTCTTTTCCTAGAAGCTTGAGGTGCAGCATTAAGGTACTTGTTTGTTCTCATTCTGTTTTCCTGCTATGTGAGTTAACTGCCATAAATTTCCTTTTGAGGATGGCTTTGATTGCATCCCCAAAATTCTGGTAAGTTGTGTTAGATTTTGCTTTGGGTTGTAGATATTGTTTCTTTTTTTTTTTTTAATTTCACCTGTAACCCATTGTTTGCTGAGGATGGTGTTGTTTAATTTCCATATGTTTAGGGGATTTTTATGTTTTCTCTTGTCATTAATTTCCAGTTTCATTGTACTATGGTCAGATAATATGCATGGGATAACTTCTCTTTCCTTGCATGTACTAAAATATTATCTATGGACTAGTATGTGGTCTATTTTAGAGAATTCCCTATGTGCAGCTGATAAGAATGTGTATTCAACTGTTGCTAATTCGTGTAGAACACTCTGTTAAGGTCTACGAAGTCCATTTGTTGAATGGTTTGATTCAGTTTTGCTCCCTCTTTGCTAATTTTTTGTCTATTTGATCTATCATTTTGAGGTTAGAGGGTGTTAAGTTCCCCTGTTAAGACTGTATTATTAGATTTTTCATGTCCATTAAAATTTGTCTTATATAATTAGGTGATTGAATATTTGATGCACACATATTTATAGCTGTTATTATTTCATCTTGAAGTTTTCCTCAACAAATATATAGTGACCTTCATTATCTCATCTGATCATTCTTTTTTTGAAGTTTAGATTGCAAACAGAATAGCTACTCCTGCTTTTTTCTCAGCTCCTGGAATATGTAGTATTATTTTCCATCCTTTGAGTTTCAGCCTATGAATTTCTTTTTTGGGTTAAATGGGTTTCCTGTATACAGCATATTTTTGAATTTAGTTTCTTCATCCACTTTGCCAATATACTTTTTTTTTTTTGTCTCTTTCAGACAGGGTCTCACTATGCAGTTCAGGGTGGCCTTGAGCTCCCTTTTGTAGCCCAGGCTGGTCTTGAACTCGCAGCGATCCTCCCGCCTCAGCCTCCCAAGTGCTGGGATTACAGGCATGTGCCACCATGCCCGGCTCCAATATACTTCTTTTAATTGGTGAATTGAATTCATTTGCATTGCTGCTTATAATTGATATGCATTGGCTTATGTTTGTCATGCCATTTTCCTGCCATTGGTTCTTTAATTTTTCTGTTTTTGATTGTTTGCCCTCTGTTGTGAGTTTTTTCTGTTGTGGTTCTTTGAATTGTGGTCATTTTGATACCTTTATATAATATCTTTTAGGGCCAGCAAGATAGCTCAGCAGACTAAGCACTTGCTTCAGGGGCCAGAGTTCACTCCCTGGCAGCATATGCTATGCCATTCCTACTTCCATGGGTGCACTAAGCTGGTGATAGATGGTGGCACACACCTGTAATCCCAGAAGTAGGGAATCTGAAAACAGGAGGATCACTATGAGTCTGAGCTGTGTATTAAGGCCCTGCACCAAAAAATAAATAACAACAACAACAAAAACTAGAATATCTTTTAGTATTCTGTGTAGGTTTGGCTTGATCATTAATTTCTTTATTTTTTCTTTGTCATGGAAGTGTTTTTTTTTTTTTTTTTTTTTGTCTTTCTTTTTGAGACAGGGTCTCGCTATGCAGCTCAGGCTGGCCTTGAGCTCACTTTTGCAGCCCAGGCTGGTCTCGAACTCACACTGATCCTCCTGCCTCAGCCTTCCAAGTGCTGGGATTACAGGCATGCGCCACCACACCCGGCTGTCATGGAAGTGTTTTATGTGTTCATTAATTATGAAAGATTATTTTGCATGGTGTATTAGTCTGGTTGGAATTTGTTTTCTTGTAGGACTTAGAATACTTTGCTATATGTTCTTAATTTCATAGCTTGTGCTGAGAAATCTGTTGTTATACAGATAGGATTTCCTTTAAAGATGATCTGTTTCTTTTCTCTACCAGGTTTTAGTATGTTTTTTTTTTTTCTGCTGAATTTCTGAGATCTTTACTACTATATGTCTGTGTATAGATTTAATTGGGTTGATATTATTTGGAGTTCCATATGCCTTGCCTACCTGAACGTCAGATTGTTTCTCCATATTTGGGAAGTTTTCTGCTATTACTTCTGCCCATATTCTTTTCATATCATTTCTGTTCTCTTTCTTTTGGGATACCTATTAGTCTTATGTTGTTCATTTTTGCATTGCCTTTCAAATGTTGAATTATTATTTCGAGAATCCTAGTTGTTTTTAAGAGATCTTCCCTACCTTTTTACTAGCTGCGATGGTATCTTCAAGGTCTGAAAGTTTATTTTTATTTTCATTCAAATAGTTTTGCCAACCTATAATTGAATTTTAACTTCCAGCATCTTTTTGTGCTTAGCAGTATGCCTCAGCTACCTGGGTCTAGTTCTACCAAACTGAACTCCACCACCTGGGCCTGGCTGTTGAGCTCTGGTCCTTCTGGTTCCACTGCACTAAAGTATGCATAGATATTTTGTGTGCACAAAGTTCATCCTCTGATAGGCAACCCAGTATTGCTGAAGAATAGCTGAAGAGTTCTTACATAGCATTATAATATGTTTTGAGACTTCATATTTGAAAGTAACATTTGCTTATTGTAAAATTTCTGTATTATATCACACACTCTTTAGTATCCATGGTCTTCTTTTTTTTTTTTTTTTTTTTTTTTTTTTTTTTTTTTTTTTTTTTTTTTTTTTGTCTTTTTGAGACAGGGTCTCGCTATGCAGTTGAGGCTGGTCCTGCGCTCACTTTTGTAGCCCAGGCTGGTCTCGAACTCACACCAATCCTCCTGCCTCAGCCTCCCGAGTGCTGGGATTACAGGCGTGAGCCATGACGCCTGGCTCCATGGTCTTCTGACATAAAGATTTGTTACAGAAAGAGCTAATAATATAACCCATTACAAGTTATTTTCTGTTATCTAGATTTCCAGAGAACTCTGTTTTCCTTTATTTTTTTAATTTTTTTTTCTTGTTTCAGAACTTTTGTTTGCTTATTTATTTATTTTTATGGCCGGCTCAGCCTGCCCTGAGGGCAGGGCTGGTGCAGCATGTGGTGCCGGGGATCAAACCACGGTCCCTGCAGCCACCTAAGCTTCCTAAGCAGGTGCTTTAGTCCACTGAGCCATCCTGCCAGGCCCCTCTGTTTTCCTTTAAAGTATAAGTTTTACTAGAACATGCCCTAGTGTGGCCCACGCAGATTAATACTAACTGGTAAACGATGTGCTCTTCTAATATATGGTTTAAAGCATTTCTAATGTTCAGAAAATATTTCTCAGATTATACTTTTTAATTATTTCTTCTCTTCCTTTGCTTTCACTTCTTTCCTTAGTTATTCTCATTATAATTATGTTGGTTTTTCTTTTCTTTTTTTTTTTTTTCTTTGTCTTTTTGAGGCAGAGTCTTGCTATGCAGTTCAGGTTGGCCTTGAGCTCACTTTTGTAGCCCAGGCTGGTCTCGAACTCACACCAATCCTCCTGCCTTAGCCTCCCAAGTGCTGGGATTACAGGCATGCGCCACCATGCCCGGCTAAAAAGACATAGCTTAAAAGAATGAAAAATATGACCATTTTTTCTTCCATAAATAAATATTTGTGTTCTAGAAATGATTGAGTTGCAATCTTTGTAGATGCTGCACCAGTACTGTCTGGCATTTAGTTTGACAGAAGTTTTTGCCTAATTTTGTTTTTTACCTTTATAGGCTGCATCTATTTTCTGGTAAATACACATAAGATTTGTGTCTACAGTATCTACAGGGTCTCTTTACATAGGTCAAACTCATGGTGTTTCTCCTGCTTTCCGCCTCACAAGCACTGGGATTACAGGCGCACTTCACCACGCCGCGTCTCGGTCACAGCTCAGTGCACCCTAAAGGCGGGGCCAACACCGCAAACTGGGGATCGAACCTGGGCCGCTGCGCTCTGTCTAAGCAGGTGCTTTAGTCCGCTGACGTATCTGGCACCCAACTGTTTATAATACGCAGTGAATGCGATATAAGTTTATACTGGTAGATTTATCTATCAGAATATTTATTTATTTATTTATTTATTTATTTATTTATTTATTTATTTATTTATTTTGAGACAGGGTTTCACTATGCAGTTCAGGCTGGCCTTGAGCTCACTTTTGTAGCCCAGGCTAGTCTCGAACTCACAGAGATCTTCTTGCCTCAGCCTCCCAAGTGTTGGGATTACAGGCGTGCACGGCCACGCCCAGCATATCAGAATTATTTATGGTAATCTCTTTTAAAGAGATGCCAACCACAATGTCAAATTATAATTCAGACACACACGCACGCACAAATGTTTTACGTTGAAACAAGAAAAAGGGAGAAAAGAGTACTAAATATTATTTCCATTGAAATAGGAAATTGACATTCTCTTTAAAAATAGTTCTGCCAACAGTAGGAACGATTTGTGATTCAACATCATCTGATTTTTTGCTAAACATTTGACATTTGTGGACCTCAGTCCTCTTATTTTGTAAAAAGTGTTGTAAGGATTGAGAGATAATCTTAATACAACATGTTATTATGTATCTGTATTATAAACATATAGGCGTATTACATTATTATCATGTTATTTGTTATACTATGTTATTTAACTTTGTGCTATTTACCAACTTTATAGTCAACCTAGAGAATGTGAACAAGGGATTTATAATTCCAGCCTTACTACCAGGCAGAGGTGGGTACAAGTTACCATGACAACATCGCACACTGGAGACATTTTCAGCCCGTGTCTTTTGGACAGGGGCGAAAAAAAAAAGCCCAACTTGCGTGTTGCGTCATCACTACGCGCTCGTTCAGTGTACACTTTTAGAAGGTCCCGACCGGCTGCCGTCGCCTTACGCCGGGAATTTTTTTCTTTCAACCTTTGTTACCTCACACCTAGGCTGCAAAATAGTAAGTACCGAGAAGAAAAATGAAAACGACTGAGCGTGCAGTCGAGCACTGAAAGAGATGCCCCTGCGCACGCTGCCTCCCGGTGTGTTCTTCAGCCCGTGAGCTTCCTTTCAGCAGCGACCGCGCCGCGTCGACTTCCGGCTGGCGCCCGCCCGCGCCACTCGCGTTGCTCCCCGCTTGGGCCCCCTTTGTGTCCCCGCGGCCTCGGCCCGCGGGTCCCGGCGGGTCTCTCAGGCGGCGCCGTGGCGGGCGGCCTGCGTGCGGCGCGCTCGCGGCCGAGGGTTGGACGGGCAGCGAGCCGCGCGCGGTGAGCGGAGGGCTGGGTCCGGGCGCGGGGATGGGCGCCCCTGCCCACCTCAGCGGGGCGAACAATGACGCGCGGCCATCGCTGCGCCGAGTTCCGGCCCGCTAGGGCCCTTGCCCGCCCGGGGAGCCCGGCGCCGTGGGGGCTTTGTGCGATAGGTGGTCTTCACGGCCTCTTTGCCTTCTCGTCTTCTCCCATAGGTAGTTCATTCAGAGCCACAGCCGCCCGTGTGCTGGTTGGCACCAATATGAATCTTTTCAACTTGGACCGCTTTCGCTTCGAGAAGAGAAGCAAGGTGGAGGACGCCCCCGAGGCGAGCCCCCCACACCCCGTGCCTGCCCAGCCGACCCAGCCGGGCCCTTCTTCGCCCATCTCGCTCAGTGCGGAAGAAGAGAATGCTGACGGGGCGAGCAGGGCCAACACCCCCGACTCAGATATAACCGAAAAAACGGGTGAGTTCCAGTAGTGTCGATGGATGAATCACCAGAGTGTGTTTTGATGATGAAAGGTAGAGGGATGCAGATTTTCATTCTTACTGTCATTCATAAGAGTGCATTGTCCTCCAGTGTGTATTTGAAATACAGTATAGCTTCCATTCCTGCAAGACCCCTGTCCCTTGTTGTTTGACTTTTTGTGTGTGTGGATTCTGGGAATGTAACCCAGAGATTGAACTGAAAGTGGAATTTAGGTCATCCTGAGGTCAGGATGGCTAATTGTAGAGAAGTGTCAGTAATCCATCCTGTAGTAGAATTCGGGGCTGTTACTTGGCTGCAGATTTTCATTCATTTCCTTCAAAAAATATTGGTCACCTGCTGTGAGCTAGATGTTGATGAGGTGCCTGAAGACAACCCACGTGTACAAGCGAATGATCCCTTTTACACACTACCTTGAGTCAGCTTCTTGGGTATCTCCAGGATACAAATAATGGATATTTTTCATTGTTAACGGATCATTTTTATCCAATTAGCAGATAGAATGTGGAATTAAAATTTCCACTCTAACCTTGAAAAATTAACAGAAGCATGTTTATCTTTGTTTTTTGAGACAGGGGGTCCTAGTGGGTGTGTAAGTCTGGCCTCAAGCTGAAGATCCACTTGCCTTACCCTGCAGAGCACTAAGATTGCAGGTGTGCACCATGACCAACTGGTATTTTGTAATTCTTAATGTTTTCTAGGCTTAGTGCTAAGCACTTTAAATTTTAACAGTTTTAGCAACCCCACCAGATAAATAGGATTATTATTCACATTTTTCAGAAATGATAACCAAGAAAGGTTAAGGACTTGGTGAAACCAGAATACAAATCTAGGCATTCAGTTCTTGAGTTTAAACATTAATCACTGTGTTATATGCTATAATTTTTTATGAATGGTCAAAGAAATGTTAGGAGTTTCAGTGCATATTTCAGTCGTGTGTGTGTGATAGTAGAAATTGAATCCCTGGGCCCTTGCACTGAGCTACCCAGCACCCCCAACCCCTTTTTTACTTTTATTTTGAGAGGGACTCTTGCTAAATTGCCCAGGCTTGGCTAGAAATTCTCCTGCCTCGCTTTCCAGAGTACATGGATTGTAGGTATGTACCACCACACCTAGCTACTAATGCATTTTTTGTTTCTGAGTTGTTTTGACTTGGTTTTTGTTTGTTTACTTTTGTTTTTTCATGAGGATCTCACTGTGTATTTCAGGCTGGCCATGAATTCACTGTGCAGCCAGGCTCAGTGATCCTTCTGCCTCAGCCTCCTGAGTGCTAGGATTATGGGCATGCACAGCCATTCCAGACTTTAAACTGAAGGATTTTTTTTTTTTTTTTTTTTTTTTTTTTAATGAGACAGGGTCTCATTGTGTAGTTGAGGCTGGTCTAAAATTTTTGGCAGTCTTCCTGTCTCAGCCTCCCAAGAATTGGGATTATAGATGTGCCCCACCATGCCCATAGGGATTTAAAATTGAGCACAGAATTGAGATGTGTTCTTTTAGTGAATATATTTGCTTTAAAAATACTTTAGTTGTTGTCTAAAAATCCAGGTACCCAAAGGTTTTTCAGGGACCCCTTTATCTTTTTTTATGGAATTTTAACTGGACAGGAAAGGCTGGTGTTTAAGTAGGGTATGTTGAGTCCTTTGAAGCTAATGCTTGTTCATTTTGGTTACATGTGGGACACTGGACAAAGCACAGTGTGGAGTCCACAGTTTTTCTTATTTCTCAGTGGAGAAGTACTTACAAACTGGACTTCAGTGGATTGTTTTACTTGTTAGTATTCAATGTGATTTTTTTTTTTTTTTTCTTTTTGAGACAGGTTCTCATTATGTAGTTCAGGCCAGCCTTGAACTCACTTTTGTAGCCCAGGCTGGTCTCAAACTCTCACTGATCCTCCTGCCTCAGCCTGGAAAGTGCTGGAATTACAGGCATGCATCGCCACACCTGGCTTTTTTTTTTTTTTTTTTTTTTTTTTTTTTTTTTTTTTTTTTTTTTTTTTTTTTTTTTTTTTTTTTTTTTTTTTTTTTTTTTTTTTTTTTTTTTTTTTGTCTTTTTGAGACAGAGTCTCACTGTGCAGTTCAAGCTGGCCTTGAGCACACTTTTGTAGCTCAGGCTGGTCTTTAACTCACAGTGATCTTCTTGCCTCAGCCTCCAGGATTACAGGTGTGCACCACCACGCCCGGCTCACCCAGCTTTAATGTGAAAATTTTAATTGCCTTTCTAATCAAAAAATACTTTTGTGTTTTCCTTTTTTTCCCCTTCGTTAAGTGTTATTCTTTACCGGGATTTCTTTCTTCCTCTTTCTTTCTTTCTTTTTTTTTTTTTTTTTTTTTTTTTTAATATATTTAGTACAGGTTCTACAGGGTCTCACTCAGTGATCTTCCTGTTTTTAGCCTCCCAAGCTCTGGGGTTACAGGTGTGCATGCCACCATGCTTAGTCTCAGTCACCATTTCAGTGTACCCCAGGAGCAATCAAACTCAATCAAACTTGGTCCCTCTACCTAGGCAGGTGCTTTAATCTGATAAGCTTCTGGCCCAGCCCTTAAGATTTCTTTTTATGTGCAAATTCTTAGAAACTGGTTGCTTTAAGAATTATGTAATTAGTCTGAACATTGAGAAATATGAAAAATTTGTTCTAAGAGTGGTGGAAATCAATCCTAGTGCTAGTATACTATGTAGCTCAAAGAAATGTTTGTTGTAAACAAGGCTGGATTTTTTTGTTCATTTGTGTTGGGTTTCTTTTCTGAGACAGGATTACTATCAGACAGGTAATCTTGTGGTGGCTCATGTCTGAAGTCTAAGCACTTGGGAGGATGAGACAGCAAGTGTAGGGAACTGTTGATCTTACTGCTAACTGGTTCAAGCCTGGAGAGACACAACAGTAGGAATCACAAAAAATAGGCAAGACGAAAAGTTGGGCTAGGTGGTTGCCTGTCTGCCTGATGGGCGAGACTAACTGATACACACACAAAGGATCCTTTATTTATACCTTTACAAAGTTTCCATCCCATAGCACAAGGCTACTGAGCAACCAATAGCTGGCCTGAACCATGCAGGATGTTTTACTTGGCAGGATGTTTTTCTCACACTGGGGTAGCTTTCTGCTCCAGGCAGGGAAGCCCAGTCCCACCTACACACACTTGATTGATTTCTTGGCTTCCTGCGGCTCCCAACAAACAAGATCGCTGTGAGTTACAGGCATGCTTGTGCTACACAGTAAGTTCAAAGCCAGGTTGAACTGCAGAGTAAGAGCCTGCCTCAACCTTCCCCTCAAAAAAAAGTTTACTGTTAGGGGGCTGGGGAGATAGCTGCATGGTACATATGCCTGCCTGGTAAGTGCAAGATTGTGAGTTCAAACCCCGGTCCTGCCAAAAATAAATAAATAAATAAATAAAAGTTATTCAGTTAATCTTGAACTTGCTATGTAGCCGGTGAGCTTAGTCTTCTTGCCCAGGCTACCTGAGTGCTAAGAATGTGGATGTCTACCATCATGCCTGCCCCAGCATTGTGGATTATGTGCATGAGGTAGGGAGTACTGGGAATTGGACCAAAGACCTTTACATTGAACTATATATTCAGCTTTAATTTTTAAGTTTTGTAAACCAAGACTGACCATAGAATTTGTTATTCTTCTGCCTAAGCCTCTCAAGTGTTGGGATAACAGGTATGTGTGACTGTGCCCCATTATTGATGCCTTTTAACAGTTGCAGGAGACTGTTGAGAAAGCGTCTATTTCAAGAAAGGAAACAGTAACAGCTTGATAGGGACTCCAGGTCTTTACACAAAAATTTTAGGGAATGGAAGGAATATAGTCAAGAAGGGAAAAGAGACAGGAAATGTCTAAAAAAGAGGTATCAAGGGATGTGAACAAAGCAGTTCAACTGTTCAGTTTTATGAAGCAATCAAAATACATTTTACCTAGGAGGAATAATGGAACTAAGAATGCATGGGTTCCTTCCTTGATGTATTTATTTTCTTGGTGAAATAGATATAGTTGTCTAAAGTGATTGTTGAAACTGAGTAGTATGAGAAAAAAAATGTATCCGTTATCCAAGTGTTCCAGAAACAGTAGCTCAACCATGCACAGATGATACCTTCTTGGGTAAGACATCAGCATTGTCAACTTGACTCCTTTTCTTCCCCCCTTTATTTAGTACAGGGTCTACAGGGTGTCACTACACAGGTCAGACTTACAGTGATCCGCCTGTTCTCAGACTTTCAAACTCTGGGATTATGGGTACACACCAACACACCCTGTCTCAATTGCCCTCTCAGGGTGCCCCAGGAGCAGAGCTGGCACTGGCAAGCTGAAGATCAAACCCTGAACCCTGTCCCTGCACTTTAATTCACTGAGCTATCTGGCTCACTCTTTTGCCTTCTCTTAGCCTGCTTTGCTTAGAAGTTCACCGTAGTCTCCCCCAGAATGGAAATTGTCCTTTGATTGATAGCGCTTTTTTTTTTTTTTTCTCACATGTAGCTCTCTTTATTTCTGATAATTCGTTTCTATTCATACACACATATATCTCAAGCCTTAATTGGCATCCCTTATTCAAATTTTTATATCTGAAGCTATCTCAGAATCAGGTCCACAAATATCACTTCTGCTTTGTTTGGGTTTGGTTTGTTTTGTCTTTCTGAGACAGGGTCTCGCTATGCAGTTCAGGTTAGCCTTGAGCTCACTTTTGTAGCCCAGGCTGGTCTTGAACTTGCACTGATCCTCCTGCCTCAGCCTCCCAAGTGCTGGGATTACAGGTGTGCACTTTTTGAGGTAGAATCTCATTTTGTAGTACAGACTGGCTTTGAACTGGGTGATCTGCTTCAGCGTCTTCAGTGCAGGGATAATGAGCAGGCACCATTGTCACTTGTCTTTTTTTTTTTTTTTTTTTGTCTTTTTGAGACAGGGTCTCGCTATGCAGTTCAGGCTGGCCTTGAGCTCACTTTTGTAGCCCAGGCTGGTCTCAACTCACACCAATCCTCCTGCCTCAGCTTCCCAAGTGCTGGGATTACAGGCACGAGCCACCACGCCCGGCTCTTGTCTTATTTTAACTGCACAATTTCTGTAACCACTGGATAGGTTACAGAATATACTATATTACAGTGTTCAATAATTGCTTGTTGCTTTCTTTATTTTTAAGGTAATGTATGCTTTCATAAATGTTACTAGCCATTTGAATTTTTTCTGTGTTCCTTTTATTTCTTCCCCTTCCTCCTGTGATAAAAGATGTCTAAATTTTTGGTTGTATTTTTTAAGATATCATCATGTCATAGTTAGAGTTGCGATATCAAACTAACATCAGCTAGGAAGGTTATAAACAACAAACCTACTTTTCACAATACGGGCAACCTAATGTAGGCCCCAGAAGTTTTGTTTGGTGGGGACCCACTTCCTGCAGAGTCTCCCCACATGCTAATGAAAGATGTGTCACTGGTCCTGTTCCTGAGGCCAATGCCCAGGACTCAGTCCCTACTCAAAAGCCCCACTTTCAGATACCTCCCCTCCCATAAAAGTTTTAACTTGTGGATGGGAGGGATATAGGTATTTTAATGTGTGATTTTGATTTTGTTGTTGTGGGAATTGAATCTAGGGCTTTTCTTTACGCTAAACTATATCCCCAGCCCTTTTTATTTTGTATATGAGACAGGGTCTATCTAAGCTGGGCTCATACTTGTGAACCTCTTCCTCGGCCTACCAGCTATCCAGGATTCCAGATTTATGACACTGTGACTAACTAGTCTTGGTCTTTTTGATAAGCTTGTTACATGCAGCATAATGTTCTCAGGGTTCATTCATGTTATGATATATAGTACCAGAATTTATTTAAGGCCATTGTATATACATATACTATCATTTGTTTGTCCTTTCATCTATTAATGTTCATATAGGTTGCCTCTACTCATTGTCTGTTGTGAAATGTACTGCTATGAATATGGGTGCATAGATAACTCTTTAATCCCCAGCTCTTAATTCTTCCAAGTATATGCTCAGAACTGGAATTGCTAGATTATGTGGTAATTTTTAAAACTTGAGAAGCTGTCCTACTGTTCCGTAGTATACATCTTTAATGTTTCTACCCGCTGTGCAGAGCTATTGTGTCTCCACATTCTTGCCAGTATCTATTGCTTTCTGTAGGTTTTTTGTTGTTGCTGTTATGCTTTTTGTTTTGTAGGTCCCAAGGGTAAGTAGGATTCATGTAGGCTAAGTACTTGATCTGCTACTGAACTGTACGCCCCTAGCTATTCTCTTTATCACTTGTGAAAGCTAACCTAAAGCAAATGAGTTTGTGTCCATATCTGCTTTGTGAGTTTTATGTTGACTTTTAACTTCAATCTGAAATTCATTGGATTATAAGAGAAAGGGTGATA
>PVJA010043182.1:0-16958 GCA_004027025.1 Myocastor coypus | reverse complement strand
TCTCTCCTCCCACCTCTCATGCTCAGCACCTATCAGAACGGTCCGCACTGTGTTACGCATTTGTAACTTAGGCAGTGTCCTGTCCAGCATCTCCATTTGCCTCTTCTGTCTCCAGGGCCACAACCTGGATGCCCTCGTGGAGTCCGTTTGGTTTCGCATGTCCTCAGCAGGTCTAACCATGCGGTGACCAGCCCATCCCCTCGCTAGGGTAAGGCTGAGCTCACAGCCGAGGGATGGGGTGAGAGGGGCATCCGCACCAGTGAGTCCTTGGACCTGCAAAGTCTGTGCCATCATCTTAGGGCCTTTGGCATGGGGACCACACTGTGCACCCGTGCTGCCCAGCTAAGCATCAAAAGTCGTGCTTCCTGGAGTCCTGTGTGCTGTGGTTCACTGAGGTGACAGGACCAACACGACCACTTCTGTTGGCAAAAACGCTGACGTGGCTTTTCCTCCTCTGTGCCAGAGTCTGCTGCTTCTGGGTTGGCTGTGGAGTCTGTGGGGCCCCTGGAGCCCTCGGCGAGGCCTGCGCCTGGCAGACATCACCGAGGTGGCAGAGTGGCCAGGAGGTGCAGGTGCAGGGAGAGGGGCTGCGTGGGCCATGGAGGAGACAGCATCGTGGCCAGATGTGCCTGGTCTGGCGGATGAGGTCCTGCTGCTTGCCTCTCCCCCATGAAGAGCATGGACCAGAGCCACGAGGTCCACTGTCTCCTGTTTCACAGAGACGGAGGCAGCCATGGGCATGAGCATTGGTTGTCAGCACTGGGAGGGAGAGAGTGCCGGGAGAGAGAGGGTACCAGGTCTGGCCGCTGTCATGGTCAGCCGGAGGAGCCTGCCTGCCTGTGTATGTGTGCAGATGGGCTACAGAGCTCTCCAGAGGTGCCATGCGGAGGGCCAGACAAGGACTGGAAGGCAAGGGGCAGGGTTGCTGGGAGGGTGGGCTCCTGGTCTCCGTGCTTGTTGGCACAGAGCTTAGGCTGCCACTGAATGGTGAGTGTGTAGACCTCTGCAGTGAATGCACAGTGTGCCCGTGACCTCAGTGATCCTGGGCCACTGTCCCTATGGACCTGTTGGCAGGAATGTGGCAGAGACTCACAGAAGAGCATCCCTTGGGGCGTTGTCCTTGTCCCCAGCGTGTCTGAGCTTGGGGGACCCGCACGGCGAGCCCTGCCTTGGTTGCCTGCCCTTGGCGCTGGCTGTGCTTGCCCGGCCTGTCCCTGCCAGGGTCCCTGCTCCTTACTGTGTGCAGATCTTCTAGTTTTGTCAACGTGGCCCGGGATGTACTGGTCTGAGGCAGCCCACATGACACGTGGACCTCTGTGGGAGTGCAGGGCCTGGGCCACCCTGGGAACACAGCAGCACAGGGTGGCCTATCCCCAGGGCTCCCGTGTCCACATGAAAGTGGGTCTTTCTATAGGAGCCCCACTGGTTTTCAGAGTTTGTGCCTGATGCGAGAAACATGTGAAACACTGTGTGAGCAGAGAGCACACGCCGTGGGCGCGTGTGACCTTTGGGTCCTGATCACAGCACCCACTGCAGGAAGGCGGCTTCCAGGAGCACATGACCCTCGAGCAGCTTCTGGCCCCCACTGTGGCCGGTCCCTTCTAGGACAGTGGGGTACAGGGCACGGCAGGGTGGAAGGGCCCTATGAGCACCGCGACCTCCAAGAGGTAGGGTGACCTTGGCCCAGGTGACAGACACCATTCTGGTAAGGTGTGTGTGCATCCATTTCCCTTGGGGACCCGGTTCTGCTAACTGTGGTGTCTCACCTGCTGTGGACCCTCCAGGCCTGGGCTGAGGCCAGCACTGGCACAGGCTGAGGCAGCCTGTGACAGGACTGCAGGGGTGGGGAGGGTAGCGAGGGGTGGCTGGCCAGGGCAGAGAGTGCACCGGGGTCCCGTCGGGCTGAGGGCTCCTGAGGCTTTTAATACAAAGAGGTTTTTAACACAAAGAAGTTATCCACCACTTAAGGTAGAGCCCCCTGACGTAAAATAACAAAAGTCAACCCCAAGAAGAACTACAGCAAGCCACGCATGGTCATAATATACTGACAAACATGTGCTAGGAAGCCACACAGGAAGCCACACAGAAAGCCACAGCTGGCCTGTGGCCTGGCTCCTCGTGGGTGATGGGTTCAGGATGACTGACGCTTCCCCCAGAAATGCGGATTCCCTGCCTAAATTGTTGTGATATATGTAAAAGGAAAATTGTTAGACATATGATTCTCTTTGTAGATAATTAAAGAACATCAAACATCTCCAGGAAAGCCATCATAATAATTTCCCCAATTATAGCCACAATTATTCTGCAAATAATGTGGAAAGAAGGTTTCATTTGTGAATAACAAAAACATGAATTATCTAGGAATAGCTTAATAAAAATGCACGACATTGAAGAAACCAGCCCAAACCCGGAAATCTCCGAAACACAGAGCTAAAGAGAGCACAGGTAAAATAGCAGAAACGCTCACTATCACAAAAGGTAATCTTCTAGGATTCTAATTTTACATTTCCCGCCAAAATAGCGGTGCTTTCTTTAAGAGCAATGCAATACTAACATTTGTTTAAAAATACAAACAAACAAGCATGCCCAGGCGAACATTTAAGAGAAGCATAATACTGTGCAGCTGTACTGTAGGGTGTTCAGGCCCACTAGAGAGTGAAACGCCACTGTTCTGACCCAAGTGTGGAAGGTTGGGGGGGATAAAATAGAAGAATTAGTGTGTGTGTGTGTGTGTGTGCGTGCGCGCGCGCGCGCGCAAATCATAAAATACCACCTTTGCAAAAACTGCTTTCTACTTACACACAGAATTGGTTCTGTGTATTTACAACACTATACTCAAAGTCTAAAGTAGGTTCCAGATGCACGGTCATGTTTTCGGAGCACGCAGCCATAGCAGGGGGTTATCATCTGATTGTACGTCAGAGCTAACAGGCGAGTGAGGAGGCAGTTAGCAACCTCAAGGCGGGGCGTAAGGGCAGGCAGTGGGGTGCAGACCTGGTTCGGACCCATTCCGCACTAACGAGCCCCCACCTGAGAAGCAGCACCGGTGTGTGTGTGGGGGGGGGGCGCTGGGTGTGTTATGTTCTCATTTGCCGACATGGAACATCATGATTTGTGTAATCAGTATGCGCTGACAAAAATAGGGAAACAATAAAAATTAACACACACACACAAAAGAGAAGAAAATATAAAAAGTCTTTATCATTGCCACTAAAGCCAGAGAGATGCAGGTGCCGTGTCACCTGGCCAAGAGTCCCAAGTGTTAGGATCCCGTCTTGAAGCAGGCTGGAAAAGGGCTCTCAGATTCCTACCAAAGTGGGAAACGGAGCAGCAGCTCAGGAGACAGCCCAGCGTTCCTGGCTCTTCCCCTCCCTCTAGAGAACCTTACCCTACAGGTGAAAACCAGAGGCCCGGTGAAGAGCCACCGGGATGTATGTTGGAGGCACAGTTAGTGGCATAGCCACGGCCTGGGGCACGCCTCAAGGCATCTGCCTTTTTCTCTATTTGGCGTTTGGTTTTGTGAGACAGGGTCTCGTTGTGTAGTTCAGTGTTGGCCTTGAACTCTATGTGTAGCCCGGGCTGGCCTTGAAATCAGTGATCCTTCTGCCTCAGCCTCCTGGTGCCAGGTTTACAGGCACGCGCCCCCACCGCCTGGCTCTCAAGATAGGGTGGTGTAAGTGGACAGTGAAGGATAGCACACAGGACACAGGCACGGGCCTGCGGTGCGCTTACCTCTCTGATGCGATTCAGTGCCTGTGGCCATGGACAGAAGTACCTGGGGTCTGGGCACCGTCTCCCCGGCTGCCGGGAGGACCGTGGGCGGTGCTGATCTTCTTCCCTGTGCTTTCTCTGTGTTTTCCATTTTATGTAAATGGAAACATAATAAGTTACAGTCAGGGGAAAAAAAAAAAAAAAGCCCAAAGGCTGTGTACCCCGTTCAGGCTGACAACAAAGTGTGTCCTTAGTTTCCATCTTAAGCTCACATCCAGGAAGAATTTTTTTTAAAAAAATGTATTTAGTGCAGGGTCTGCTGGGTCTCACTCCTGGAATGGACCTGTACTGGATCTCCTGTTTGAAGCCTCTCAAGTGCTGGGATTATAGGTGTACCCCAGGCTCATTCGCAGTCTCAGGGCACCCGAGGGGCTGGGCTGGCAGGGCATGCGGTGCCGGGGATTGAACCCTGGTCCCTGTGCTCTGCCTAAGCAGGCGCTTTAGTCCACTGAGCCATCTGGCTAGCCCTCCGTGTCTTCTTGGGGTGGTGCAGGATCAAGGTTCTGTGGCTGCTCTGGTCCTCCGGCCCTATGAGCAGCAAGTGAAAGGGGACGGGCCCGGGGACATCCCAAGAGACGGACCCGTGTGTGAGCCCACTTGGAGGACACGGCTGCAAGGCCTGCTTTCTAAATTGATTTTTTTTTTCTTTTTTTACAGCTAAGTTTCCTGGCATCCGTGGCTAAGGCCCCCGAGCTGGGCTGCCGTGGAGATTTATGGGGTGATTAGATCTTGCATAAGTCATAGCCTTGCTTCCAGGGTGGGTGAGGGAAACCACTCTGCGGCTGTGGAAGGTTGCTTGGTCTGTGTTCTTGCGGGGGCACAGTCCAAACGAAACTGTGTTATAAAGTGGCCAGCGTGGCCAGTGTCGCCTGCTCTGGAGTCCTGGAGAATACCTGACCGCCTCCTCCTGTGCCGTGAGGCAGAACGAATGGTTTCTCTTTCTCCTCTACTTGTTGTAGGGTCAGCATTTAATTTTGAAAGAGACGATTTGCGATTTGTGGGTGTCTGTTCCTCCGCCTTCCCTGGCTGGCGCAGGGTCCAGCTCCCGGCATCATGCTGCGGTAGGAACACTGCGTTATTCTACAGTAGATAAGAGACCAGCTACCCAACTTCCGTGGGTAGAGAACCACGTGTGGAGCTGGGTGTGGCGGCCCACGCCCGTCATCCGGGCTGCTCAGGAGGCTGAGGCAGAAGAGTGGCATAGTCAAGCCCACCCAGCTTGTGCGACTTGGCGAGACCCACTCTCAAACTGGAAAATAAGAGCAGGATGTGGGCGTTGCTCCGTGGGAAGCCGGGGTTCAGTCCTAGGAGTGCAAGGAAGTGCATACATAGGACTGCGTACCTCTTTTTCTGGGTTTAGGACTGAAATGTGGGTGCCCCTTATCTTCTGAGCAGCCCAGGCTCAGGGGAGGAGGGATGGGGGAGGGGTGCTGGGCTGCACAGGGCTCTTGGGGGTCTGCTAGGATAGGCTCGAGGCGCAAGACGAAGCCTCTGTCCTTGGCCCACCCACCAAGGGCATGCATTGCCCCAGAAAACACCATGGAAGGCCTGTGCTCTGGGGGCTCCCGGATAGCCCTAGCGAAAGACGCACATTCTAAGGAGTGAGGGTCTCATCCGGCCCTGTGGTGCCTGCTGGTGGCACAGGGGCCAGGAGTCTGCTGTTCCCGCCGACCTCCTGGGGGAAGCCACCACCCCACGGATGGATGGCCTGGATTCCCCGGGTGACTCTTCCTGTCCCAGCCCTGACTCTGCCTCTGCTGGGGGCTGTACCCATCCCACCTGGCCACCACGCAGCACACTGCTGTCCCTGTGCCCCTCACTTCTGCCCGGGTGGCTTGGAAGCCCTGCTCCCACCTGGAGGGACCCAGAGCTGCTCAGCGTTGTTCTGGTCGTCTGCATTTCCACGAGTGCACAACAGGGGTTGGTAGAGGTGGAGCCCCAGGGGCAAGGAAGCCCCTCCTCCTTCCCTAGAACTTCCGGGGGGAGGGACACGATACCTCTGTGTACTACACAGGTTTGGTGCAGAAAGCACACGTTAATTGTCTTACGCGCACTCCCATGCTTCACCCAGGCACGTGGACGCTGACCTGGTTGTTCCGGTGAGACTGTATCACTGAGCTCACGGAGAAGCGATGCATGTAACTCTCTGGCCTTTTCTTTAAGAAGACTAAGGTGCACTCCCTGGAGTTTTGCTGTCTGCTAGCTGGGATGCAGATGTGGTAGCGGGAGCCTGAGCAGTCACTTTGGATCCAGAGATATAAGTGTTGTGCGGCTCGGGCCTGCCAGACCCGCCGGATGGCCTACGTTAGAAAACCTGAGCTGAGTCTTATGTCAGCTGCTCTATTTTTGGATTACTTTTAAATATTGGTGAACTGCCATCGTCTGCATTTAGTGGCCGCTTTGCAATGCTGTGAGAGCCGGAGCTCCTTCACTTTGGTCCCTTAGAGGCTCAGAGCTGAGGATCTGAGTGAGGCTGCTTCAGGAACGCGAGACCTGGAAGACTGGCACGGGCTGCGTGGCAGGCAGGGCGGCCCAGGGGCGGACACGGTGCTCAGCCCTGCAGCCCCTGACAGACTCGGGTCCAGTCTGGCTCCCAGACTCGTAGAGTAGCTGTACCCACAATCCTTTCTGTCCACCTTACACCCCAGATTGTGCGTGAGTCCCCCCAAAGCTGCCTTCAGCTTCACCTTCCAGGAGTGACCAGATGGTCTGTCCCCAGGGCAGGGCGGCTCTTGGGGATGTCCCCAGGGAGGGCCGTCGGTCCCCCGCCTCCCTCCTAGGAGATGGAGCTGCGGGGTGCTCAGTACCGTGATGGCGAGCGGCTTCGCCCTGAGACGGGGACACGCTATCCGCCCGGTTCACCCCTCGCTGTGTCCACAGAGCCCTGGACACCTGTCCCAGTTGGGGTTCCCGTCCCATTGAAATAAATGCCACCTAGAGGAGTGGTGACAAGCCTCAATCTGCCTGGGGCAGCACACAACTTACGTACCCACTGCTTCCCCGCGCTTCCCCAGTGACTCCTGGAGCTTTCGCGTGGCTCCCTGGTGGCCCTTTGCGACTGCCACGGACACGTGGTCAGGCCCGTGCCTCTCGTGGCTGCTGTGAAACGTCACTGGTTCAAGCCTAGAATCTGCTTTCCTGCTCTAGGCTGTGGACGTCGACTGCAGGCAGCCGGGAGGACGAGCGTCCTAATGAAGCGGCGTCTTTTTTTCCTTCCAGGAAGGAAGCAAGGGCATTTATTTGCAGCCTATTATCTAAAATGCGGAGCTGCAGCCTGACACACCCTCCAAAGGAGCTGCACCAAGTCGTGACCACGTGGGCCACGTGACAGAGCACCTCCGGGTGGCAGCAGGGCAGAGGCTGTGTGTTCGGCCCGGTACGACAGGCTGTCCTGCTGCCTCGCCCGGTACGAAGCCAGAACTTGCATAAATGACGAGGGGATGTGGTCTCCGCTTCTCAAGTATCCAATTTAAATATGTTTATCACCGCGGATGCTGCTGCTTGGAAAAATAAGCTGTTTTTGCAAAACAGCTAAGAGAAGCTGGGTGGCTGGGTGGGCTGGGCCTCCTGAGGTTGCCCTGGTACGAGGGGTCCGTGCTGGTGCCTGACTCTTCCCTGCCCCTGCCCTCACGCTCAGTTTGCTTTATTCCATTTCTGCTCCCTCCTTTACTGTGTTCCAGCCAGGGTCTGGAAAGGAGCCATGGAACATTCCAGAAGGAAGCGGTTTAGTTGTTTTTAATTGCATGCTGTTCCGTGCGGCAGGACGGAATCTGGCGCTGTCC
The DNA here is from genome assembly GCA_004027025.1 of Myocastor coypus. NCBI lineage: Eukaryota > Metazoa > Chordata > Mammalia > Rodentia > Myocastoridae > Myocastor > Myocastor coypus. The sequence goes on along the minus strand of PVJA010043182.1, from coordinate 9,405 downwards.
AGCTCTGTCCTGCCTGGGTTGTCACCATCCAGCGCGTCCCTGCTGTCTATGCCACCCACTCGTCAGCAGCTGTTGTGGCTGGCGGGTCGCCTCTGGCAGTGCTGAGGTGCTGTCCTTAACATCCCCAGGGGCCACCTCAGGGATACATGGCGGCCTCTGGTGGCAGATACGAGGAGACAGGTGGGCGCTGATCCTAGGACAAGACCTCGCATGGCAGAGGTCGTGGGGACTCGGTGCCACGCCCTGGGGGTCTCAGATGTGTCCTGAGCATGGGCACCGCTCTAGCTCACCCGTCATCCTTGAGAGAGAGCAGGCAGACAGACACCTTGGGAGGTTGGGGGTGGCGGGGGACGGCCGAGAGCTGAGGAGTGGAGGACGGTGTCCCTGGGAGGGCCTCAGAGTGGCACCTGTGATGTCCTCCATGCAGCAGCCTGGGCAGTGGGGCCGAACACACAGCCTCTGCCCTGCTGCCACCCGGAGGTGCTCTGTCACGTGGCCCACGTGGTCACGACTTGGTGCAGCTCCTTTGGAGGGTGTGTCGGCTGGTGACCGTGGTTTCCTGTCATGGCTGTGGCAGCCTGCGTCTCCCTCCTCAGCCAGGGTCGCACAGGACTGAGATCACCCGAGGATGTAGGTGCAAGCTGGCAGGCGGTTCAGGGTGGCAACACCGTACGGGCAGATAACAGAGGCTGTGCAAATGGATGACTGATAAGAGGGCTTACTGGCAGACCAGAGAACGTATTAGAGAGATGCTTGGGGCAAAGGATGCATTTGACAACAACGAATCGGCGTTTCCAAGTAGACAGACATTGTGGATTGTATTGCAGATAGCTAGGAGGACACAGGTAGGCCCTCGGATCACAAGGGCATCGTCTTTTATCTCCCTCTTTACTTACACCCACGCCCCTTCCTTGCTTGGCCCCGTGCTGTGCGTGCTGACACGGGCAGGGCAGTGTCCAGCAGAGACCTCGCCACGCTCTCAGCTCTGCGCAGCTGAGGCTTCCCTCCCCTGGCCCGGAGCATCATGGCGGCCAGCCGGCAAGACGCCAAGCGAGGTCCCGCCTGCTGCATTCGGCTGTGGTGGCCTCTGGCTGGCTGCTGGACTCTGGTGTCCCTGTTCTCTGTGGCCCTCAAGTAGTGGAGGGGGAGGGGCCAGGGGATAGCTTGGACAGAAGATAAAAGTCAGTGTCGATGCAACAGCCTTGACTTTGCGACCCCCCAGCAAGGGCGGCCTCTCCTGCTCGATCACCTCACTTCAGGGCAGTCGTGAAGGCAGGCTGGGGGGCTGTCGGTCTGCGGCCCTAGCACGAGTGCGTCCCACCTGCCCCGTGCTGGCTCAGTGCCCTGCATGGTTCTCTGCCTCAGCTTACCCAAATTCTCAAGCTCTTCTCAGCTCTTCCACACATGCGCTGTTTTGCCTGACTTTTGTCGCTGAGGAAACTGAGGCTCAGAGCGATGAGGCTGCAGCACCCCTGGTCCTGGAGGTGAACCTGGGGAGACCTGCACTGTGGCCTAGCCTCTCCTATGCCCTGTTCCTTCCTGGGCTTGGCCCCACTAAGCGCGCTGTGCCCTGACCACTGCGCCTGCGAGGCCCTTACCCTGCTCCTGTCCCACCCTGCTTTGCAAGCAAATGCACCTCCACGGTGCCCTTGACAGCCCCGTGCCGCTTGCTGGTCACGACCACAGGTCCCTTGTCCCGTCCAGCAGTCGGGGCGGTACAGGATCCGTGCATGCCAAAGCAGGAGGACTTGCTCTGCGTGAGTAGGCTCCGTGGCATCTGTGAAGATGGTCCGGGGCGAAGCACTTGGAGTCCAGATGGTCTTGCTGTGGCTGCTTGCAGGTCAGAGCCAAGGCTGGCCTTTGAGAACTGCAGGGCCAGGGGCAGGTGCCAAGCAGGAGGAAGAGGAACAGAAGGAGACCTGGAGCCCGGGGTCCAGAGGTGCAGAGAGGAGACAGGTGGCGTGTCCGGGGACCCGGGACGGTTTTCAGCAGGACGCCACTCCTCAGCGAGGCTGTGGCTTATCCTTGGGTCGCCTGTGTGCCTGATGGTTGGCCGGTTGCCTCTGCACCCTGCTCTCTGGGGTGTGACAACGGCAGTCGGCTGCTGCACCCTGTGTCCCCCCAAGCAATGTGCGGCAGATGCGCTCACCGGCCCGGGTGCCACAGATTGTGGCTTCTTCATGTTGCAGCTGAGGAGCTGGAGCTGGGACACAGCATGCCCAGGTGGCCGGGGCTGCCAGGGTGGGGGCACCGCCCTCCTCATAGTCCGTGGTGAGTGCTTGGTTACTTATGTAGCAGGGACAGACACTGAGGCTGCTTCTGACCTTGCTGAGTCCGTATAATTCTGCTCCAAATATCCCAGAGTGCACCGTCCTGAGCCCCTCCCCAGCGCTTTATACTCTTGGAGACAAGATCTTGCTAAGTCACTAAGTCAGTCAGGATGGGACTAAACTTGGTACTCGGCCTCTCCGAATGTTGGGATCACAGGTGCGTGCCACCAAGCAGAAATACCGCTGGCATGGGCAGCAGTCAGCTCTGCCCTGCTCTGGGCTTTGCTTGCAGCTGCCCCTGGCTCGGGGTCTCTCACCCTCTGAGTCCCCCGAGGGTGCTGGTCACTGCCTGTTGCCCTCCCCCGGTGCGTCGCCCTGCTCCTGGTGGGACCCGGTGGTTCTCGCTGTGACAAAGCAGGTAACGTGCTGCCTCAGCCTGTGCGCTCCTCCCTCCGTGAGGACGAAACCTTGCAAGGGGCTTGCTCTGCTCCAGGGACCTTGCATCCCTGAGGGCCATGGGCGCCCCGGGCCTGGAGCACGAGCGAGTAGCAAGCGCCGGCCCTCGCAGGGCGGCGTGGCAGCGAGCTGGCTTCCCTGGTCAGCCATAAATCTGCGCTCTGGCAGCCGCTGTCCTGCCGTGGCTCGCAGAGGCTGAGGAGGATGAATAGCCAAGGGCGGAGCCCCGAGGACGGCTACAGGCTTCGGAGCTAGGGCCCGGGAGTGCCGAGCTGTGTGTCACTGTGGACTCTGGCCCGAAAGAGATGGATCCGTGATCGGGAAGCAAGAGCAGCAGACACGGCGATTCCCGTAAGGGGTCCTGCGTGCCGATGGGGCTCTCCGCAGTCATGGCTCCCGGGAGTCCTGCGCATGCGCTGACGGGGCTTCCTCCTCCAGGGGCACACAGGATGACAGTGAAAACGCACTGATTCCTTCAGCGACGGCCTGGCCTCCTGCTTTACCATCCACCAGCGTTCCTTCCAAACGGGAAGGCTGGGGTCCCTCACTGTAGATCGATTCTAGTTCACTAAATTACAAACCCAAAAACAACCAAAAAAAAAAGAAATCAGCAGCTCCCGTTTCTTCTGAGGGTTGTGCTTTTTTACTGTACGAAATCTCAAATTATACCCGCTGAATTCTCAGTGCACATACTCAGCAGCGTAAATTAGATGTGTGGCATTACTAAAATATTCTGCTGCAGTTAGGCCTTGTAATGCCGCATGCTTTTACAAATGAGTTGCTTGTCACAGTCAAATGGCTGTGCGGTTCACTGAGGGAACAGAAACCGAGTGAGGTGTTGTTCTGTGGTCACTTGGTTGTTGCTGGCCGAAACACAGCCCTCTCCCTGCTTCTGAGGGCTCAGAGTATCATGGTTTTCTAACCTGGCTGGGCTCCTTACACTTATGAGCTTTGGCATCCTTGCCTATACCGTAAGGGTAAAAGTGCTGGTCGCCTGGATTTGTGCAAGTGGAGGCATGTCGGTGAATTCTGAGCAGCCCTGCTGTGTTCTGAGGTATCCGTGGGGGGTATGACTGTGGTTGACAGATTCTTCCTAGTCCTGACCATCAGGGTTCAATATGTGATCCATCGCAGCTTCCGGTTGTCACTGGACTGTCCAGCAGCGGTGGCTGTGTCTGGGCCCCAGGACCGGGAAGGAGGAGGTGACCTTTGCTCCTTGTTCTTGAGCTCTCTGGATGTTGAGGGCCTCAGTGCCCTCAGCATGCATGAACACTGAGCACTCCCCTGGGGCCCACGGGTGGCTCACGTTCCAACTTGGCCAGCCCAAGGACTGGGGGACAAGGCTGGTTGTCAGGGTGCTGATACACACTGCAGTTCCACAGGCCGAGCCCAGGTTGGGGCTGGTCCGGCTGATGGCTCTTCCCACCATCACCAGAAACCACAGGGCAAAGCATGCTTTGCACAGCAGGAAAGGAGGTGCAGAGCTGTGACATCAAAACTCCCGTACCACCGGGGCTACTGTCCTGTGTCACTTCTGGGACTGCAGCAGGAGGAACACGCTGTGCAGTGGACCTGCAGCGGGCCAGGTGAACAGCTTAGCGCAGGCACGGTGACTGTCCAGGGCTGCCCTGCTGCCCTGGGATGGGACTCTGGGCGACATGAATTCTCTTTAAACATATGGAGATATCCCAGGGGCCCCAAAGCCCACCGCGGTGCTCATGGAGGAGGGCTGGGGGGGCACAAACAGTGGAGAGGCGGCCGGGCTCTGGCCACAGCTGACTGTAGGCCAAGTGGGTAAAGGTGTGGCCTTTACCTCTGAGGACGCCTCTGGGGCCTACAGTGCCGGGGTGTCATGGTGACCGCTGATCCTTTCTGGGCTCTTCTTATCCTCCTCAAAGAATTGGCTAGGACAAATAACATGGAGGTTCAATACTTCTTAATTGCAATGGTAGAAGAGGAAGAAAAACGAAAGAGAAGGGTTCCAAAGTGCCCCGGAGGGTAGGAAAGAGAACATAGATACCACAAGCCGAACGTAACCCACTGCCTGTGGGCCAGCATAGCCTGACGACTCTTCCGGCCCTCCCGTGCAGGGCTCTGCGCATGCGTCCTGGTCTCTGTGTTGGACAGGTCCCCTCCTTTGCGTCTCTCGTTGCCAGCTTCCTGAGCAGGTGACCCGGAAGGTCTGCGCTTTCCTTCCCGAGTGCTGGGAGCAGGCTGCAGTATACAGAGGGGGTTCGGAAGTGCTCCCGCATCCCACGCGCTCTGGGTTCCCGTCTCCAGCTGTGCAGGCAAGGGTTGCTCTCAAAGCTTCTGGAGCCTGGAATTGGGGACCCCACGGCCCAACGCCCCATGCTGACAGCAGGAGGCGAGGCAGAAGAGGAGGTGCAGAGAAGGGGCCCGCGTGGCGCTGGTGGGAACGTCGAATGGCACTAGTACCGAGAACTGTGCAGTGGCCTCCCAGAGCCTTGACAGTGGAATTACTGTAGCATGCAGCCCTTCAGTAGGTAAAGAGGGGCGGGGTTCCGTGCGGAAAGGAGAGGCCCTGTGGGCTCGCGGGGCGCCGTGAGCACGCCGGGCTGCTGCGTACCCCTTGGAAGCGGCTAACTTGGTAGCTTTTGTGTTCCGCGTGTTTTGCCACAATCAAAAATTTAAAAAAGCCAGACGGCTGTGCCTCCCCACCTGCACCAGAGCAGAGCCTGGCCTCGCTGTGTCACGTGGATCTGAGCAGAAGGGAAACAACAGGAGCCGCCGGTGTCCTCTGCAACCTGGCCCCCTTCCCTCGGTTGTGTGGGTCGCTTGGTGTCCCACAGCTCCGGTTGCAGTTTGCTGAGGACCTGGGGGCTCTCTGCTTGGCTTGAGCTTTATACTTGCCCACCAGCAGCAGGAGGGCCCCTTTCCTGCCAGTCATCCTTGGCATATGGCGTCTTCTGTCCTTGTAATATTGGCCACTCTAGGAGGAATGAGGGGGCCTCACACAGTGATTCTGTTCTGCGCTTCCCCGGTGGTCAGTGAGGTGTCCTTGGGCAGCAAACCAGGCGGAGGAACCATGGTGGATCACACATTAGAATATTGCTCAGCCCCGAAAAATCACAAAATGCTGTCACCATGGCAACATAGATAAAGCTAAGGGAAGTATGCAGATGGAGAAACAGAGTGCCCGAGTGGTCTCGCTCTGCTGCAGAGCTAAGCTAGTTGATCGCATAGACATGGCGTAGCAGTGGGGTTGCCAGAGTAGATGGTGTGGAGGGGTGCGCAGGAGCACAGCTGGGCTCTGCCAAGGCTCAGAAGGGCTTTGCCCCAGGCACCCTGGACAGGCCCAGATATGGTCCCAGGGCTGCGTAGCTGTCCGTCACCCGCACAGGTCGCCTGGCCATTCAGAGGCCCATCCCAGGCTGGGCAGGGCCAGCTTCGTCTCCACCTGGATGGGAGGGTGCTGACTGCAAGGAGCCACCAGGCGGGGTCTGCCACTTCCACACCTGTGAGAGTGTACACTTGCACACGCACACACTCACACACATGTGCACATGTGCATATGTACGCACGTTAGTGCTCTTGCCTCTTGGGATGTGATCCTGAGTTCTCAGAACCTGGGTGTGGCTGAACTGTCTGTAGCCCGGTCCTGTCCTGGGCCGAGGCCGCGTGCAGGATGGCTGGGGCGCAGGGAGCCCCTCCAGCTGTGGTCCTTGCTGTGGACCTGGCTTTGCTGCTCCAGCTCTGCTGATCCTGTGTGCTGTGCATTTGACCCTGGAGTCTGGGGCACAGAGGCCCCTCGGCTCCACCCCGTGCTGTGTGCGTCTGACTCTTTGGAAGCAAAAGAAAGGGAAGTCAACACAGGCTCAACCCAGCTTGCGTGGGGAGCGCCGAGGCTACGGTCATTCTGCGGGTTTCGGAAAACCTCGTGGTACAGACTTCCAGGGAAAAACGCCTGCCCAGGTGGGCACCTCAGAACCTGGAGAGGACAGCAGAGTCGCCCCTGGAAACTGGGCCGCAGCTCCAAGGCCAGGGTTGGTCACTCCATGTGGGAGGCGGCCTGGGGTGAGGATGCCATGGGAGGGGCTCCTGACGGAGGCGGGGCCATTCTTGGGGTTCCTCCTTCACACAATGCTGCAGCTCTTGAGCTCTTTCAGGAGAAAAGCAGGAAATTAAGACACAAGGCTTGACGTTACCCGAGCTGCAGAGGCTGAGTCCTGACGGGGTTAAATGAAGAGCTGTGGGCACCACGCGCTAAGCTAAGCCGAGGAAGCGGTCACTGGCTGGCAGAGGTGCCTGGTTGCCGTGCAGCCTAGTGGCTGCAGGCTCTGCCTGTGCTTGCGCGCCCTTGGGTTCGCTGAGGCTGGGTACACGCAGGGCATCTTGGGCTCAGCAAACGCCTCTCCTCTGCCCCGTGCATTGCCAGAAGGGCTGCAAGCCTGTGTGTGTGGCTTCCTGCAGCCCAGCGTGCCAAGCTGGTGTGACAAGGGTCACCTTCCTCTTCTCCCCCAGTGGGAAGAAAGCAGTTCATTTGCACAATAAACGGCTAAAGACTCAGACGCAGGCAGGGGCTGGCTTCTTGAACTGGGTCAGGTGAGGTGGCAGTGCTGCAGAGTTCCTGGAGGTCACCGCTTTGGTGGCCAGGTGCCTTCTGGGGCATAGCGTGTGGGGCTGATGTCATGCCCAGCACCTGCCCTGCCGTGATGCCTCCAGGTGGAAGGGCACAGCCCCCTGCGGGGGTGCTCGGTGCCCTGAAGGGGGCTCAGTGGAGGAGCTGCCACCTGGAATTTAGACAAGCCTATATTGCCCTTCATGGGCAACCAGCGCTCCTCAGCTCTTGTTTCCCACGAGGCTAAGAAATTAAGAATGCAAGCGTTTTAGGCACTCACGTATCATCCGTGCTCTCTGCACAGAAGAGACGGCTCACGCCGGCTCAGACAATAGGAATAACTTGCTGGAGAGTGAGGCGCTAGTGTCCGGCACCAATCCATCTCAACGTTGCCGTGGGAAGGGGGCGCTCTCTGTCTTTCTCTGCAGCCTTCCCAGCTCTGCTCGTCCCCATGTGTCCCCGTCATCCTGAGGCTGGAGTTTCTCATGATGTAGTCTTGTAGGTGAGATGTAATACGACCCTTGGGAGCTTTGGAGGCCATGATCCAGAGCTGTGAGCGGGCTTGCTGAGCGGGGGCGTGGCCCGGGGCCGTGTGGGCGTGGCCAGGCTCCCCTCCCTCCTCAGCTCCTGCCTTCTGTCTCTGACCTCCGGACCTCTGAGCAGCTCTCTGCCACACTTCCCTGCCTTGGACCAGCTTGCCATGGACTGAGCCGGGAGCACAAGTAAGCCTCTTCCTTTAGGCTGTGGGAGTTGGGTGTTGTGCCAAGGGAGGGGAAAGTGACTAAGATAGGAAGGGTCCCGTTGGGCCCAGCTTTGACTACTGGGCTATTGTACCCATGCTTACAGGCCCCAACTGGTCAGATGGTCACTTATACTTGGCCGGAGCTGGTGTTCCATTCTGGTTTTCATGCCCATGACGAATCCCTGACACACATGCTTTCAAGGAGACAAGGTTTACTTTGGCTCACGGTTGCGGGGGCTTCATTCCATGGTTGGCTGCTGCTGGAACATTATGCAGAAGGCCTTGTGGAATGAAGCTGCTTCCTTCGTGGTGGCCAGGACGTGGAGAACATGGGAGAGAGAGGGGACCGGGCAGGAGACACGATGCGTCCCCACGTCACACCCCAGCAGCCTACCCCATCTAGCCAGGTCCCTTCAGTCGGCAGTGAGCTCACCAGGGCCTGTGATCCGGTCCCTCTCCGAGAGCTCTGGCTCTGAGCCCCAGAGCAGCAGGAGTGTTCTAGACCAGAAGCTATCACCTGGGCAGAGGAGTCGGTATCTGACGCCTGACAGGCCACTCAGCTCTTGCAGGTGAGTTTCTGGGGTGAGCTCAGGGAGGTGGCCCCTCTGCCCAGCCTCAAGCAGAGGACTCTGTAAGTCCCCGGATGAGGAAATGGTACCTGGGGAGTACTGAGAAGAGGGGACAGGGTGAGCAGTGTGGCTTCTTGAGATGGTTATTCTGTATGGTTGTAAACACTCACCAAGTTAAAACACTGCCTCAGAGTTAACTTCGGTTCACTGAGGAGCCCTCTGTATGGCTTCAGGATGTCCAGTGGTGGGACGTGCTGCAGTCCTGTGGAAGGAAGTCCCGTGTCTCCAGACGAAGCCCGTTGACCCCAGGTCTTCAGGGAAAAACAGAAACCTAGCCAGATGAAGAGGGAGCAGAAATTTGTGAGCGGGGAGGGATGAGATACGCACGAGGTCTGAGGCATAAAGGAGGTTGGTGGTGCTGAAAAATCAGAAAGAGACCTGGCTCCTAAGACATCTTCAGTGTGGCGGGCTGTGGAGATGGCTGAGGACGGGGAGGCGGGGACAGTCACCAAGGTCCTGGGGACACCTACTGGATTTCCCCCTAGCTTTGGGAGCTGTAAGCAGCTTCAGCGGCTGCTTAGCCAGCACAAACAAAGTTCCTCCCGCTGCTGCAGTGGCTTCAAGGAGGACAGGGGCATCGCAGAGAAGCAGCAGCCAGGGCCACCGTGTGAGGGACCCCGAGTCTGAGGCGGGAGGAGCTGACACGTGTGTCCCACTGCTCCGCTCTTGACTGAACGCCACACTCACAGCGTGCTGTCCAGTGGGCAGGCGGGGCCAGGGCCCAGGGCC
>PVJA010043181.1:0-16913 GCA_004027025.1 Myocastor coypus | reverse complement strand
ATCTAGCTCTGCGTTCCATGCATTGTAATTAAGGATTTTTTTTTTCTTGCTGGGTGGTCAAGGGCAAGTCGAAGCAAGACCTGTATAACTAAACATTCTTTTTTTTTTTTTTGTATCTTCCAGGGTCAAATCCCCTCAGGATTAAATTTGAGACCATAGACAGTATCCTGTAGAAATGAAATTTATTTAATATAGGTCACAGTTGAATTTTTAAAAATCTGCTCTGTATTGCACTTTTCTAGGTTGTTAGAAATATGATTTTTGGGAGATTAAAACAGAACTCCTGGGGCTGGTGAGATAGCTCAGCCAACTAAAGTGCCTACTTAAGCAATAGCAAGGACTGTGGTTTGATCCCCAGCACCACATGCCATGCCAGTTCCAACCCCACATGCCATGCCAGGGTGGGGAGGCTGGAAGCAAGAGGATCACCACGAGTCTGAGCTACACAGTGAGCCCCTGTAACAACTGAATACATTAAAAAAAAAAAAATCAGAACTCCTTACAACCAAAGCAAATTAGAGGAATAGTCACATGTTGTTTTGGAATAGTTTAAGTTCCATTGTGAAATTGTGGACATAAAACTATGGACGAACCACTTGGAATATTTTCTCAAATCAAAGATACTTCAGAGACCAATGCAGATGACCCATGTAGCAGTACACTACAGTTGACTTAACCAGCTCATGACTAGCAGGAGGTGTGTCCTTCATAAAAGGGATAAGATGCTATTTACTGAGAACTTACTGTGTCAGGCTCTGTTCTCAGTGTGTCTAACAGCATTTATTTGTTAGTTCATTTGTTTTTAAAGACAGGTCTCAGCTGAAGCTGGCCTGCAGCTTGGAATTGTCCTGTCTGGGGCTCTGGAGCATCAGGGTCACAGGCATTCACCGCCACACCTGGCCCCCTTTTAATCCTTTGCAGTTGGCATTGTTTCTCAGTCATGAAGGCCGGAAAGTAGCAAAGCGGTGATCAACGTGTCTTGCAGAACGAATTTACACAGCCTGAAATCTAATCCAGGGGAGGAACAGCGAGGCCTCACTGTCCCTCAGAGTCTGTTTCTTTGCTTATCAATTCTATTTTTCCCTGACAGAGATTTTCTCTGAATCCCATTTAAGTCGTTCGTGCTGCAGTTGAAGCCCTGTTCCTTTTTGTCTGCTCTGTGGCTGCAGTGAACAGCTGGTCACCGTCCCACTGACAGCGAAGAGACACTCATTAAACAATTGTCCTCCTTTGGAACCAACAATCTCTGCTCCTTGGAGATTTTTCTTTGGTCCTATTTTCCCTCAACCCTTCAATTACTTCTTTGTTTCTCTTCCTGTCCCTTGGGGCTGGCGCCATAGCTGAACTCTCCTGATCAGCGCTGAGGAGGGAACAGGACAAAGTTTGGGCCTTTCTGGTGTGAATGCCTTGGAATTTCCCCAGGAGAGCACCAGGAGTGATTTCTAATCTGTAGCTTCTAATCTGCCCTCACAGCCTCTGGGGTCCCCTCCAAACACAGCTCTCGTGTTTCACGTGTCCTCATAAAGGGTGCACCATTGTTAACAGTTGTTGCAGTCTCCTGAACTCTGCCCAATGCCTTTTTCTGGTTCTTTGGATACCCTCACAGCATTTCCAGTTTAAATGAACAGGCAGAGGCAGGACTCTTTCACCTCTTCTCATCTCTAGCTCTTCTGTCCCTGTCTAAGCTCCTTTGTCTTTTTGCCTCAACATCCTGACGCACAGGTCTCACTCTTTTTTTATTTTTAATTTGTGGGTGAGTTTTTAAAATAGGCAATGCATGCTAATGCTACTAATTCAAAAATTTCTCTATGACATTTTTCTTTTTTAAAATTTATTTGTGTATTTGGTACAGGGTCTCGCTACGCAGATTGGACTCATGGTGATCCTCCTGTTTTTCTGCCTCTCCAGTGCTGGGATTACAGGCATGCACCACCATGCCCAGACTCTGTTGCCAGCTCAGCATGCCCCAGGGAGGGCCTGCACAGCATGCTGAATAGTCTATGACATTTTTCAATTGTTATTTTTTTAGTAAACTATCAAACTGTTTATGCCACATATTTAAGATGTAGTAACACACAAGCATTGAGCAATGCTTTGTGTTCCAAGTGAAATCATAGTTACTGGGTAACTCATCAACAGTATCTGCTTTGCCCTTGTTTTGTTGTACGAAGTGTCTGTCTTAGCCCTCAGTTTGATTGAGATGTCTCCACCAGTGCTTCCCTAAGGGTGCAGGGCTGTCATCAGCAGTGCTTTTCTTTGCATTGATGAGGCCAGTGTTCTATCTTTCCTGACTCCAACAATCACACTACCCAATTTTCTGTTTTGAAATTGCAAAATTTGTAATTTTGCTTTTTTTCTGCATACAGTTTCTGTGCTGGTCAGCTTGTGCTCTGTTAGCAAAGGAACCATCAGTTGGAAACTGAGGAAACAATTGTCTTATGTCACATTCTGATTGGTTTGGGAGAAGGGGATAATAAGCCTGTTTCCAGCATCATCTAGTTCATTACCATACATACAACAATGACCTGTGGGCTCAGTCCTAGGATAGATTTCTAAATTGAATGTGTAATATGTCTTTGCATCTACCAGAGCATACATTTTTATGAATGCTTTCAGTTCAACTAGTGATGCGTATAATAAACTAAGTTTTGAGTATGGCTATTGGTACATGCAGAACATTTTACTTGTATTTCAGTACTGTGTATTGCATAGCATCTTGTTGCATTCCATCAGTTACAAATTATTTGTAACACTAAGTGGCAGTGCTGGTGTTCTGTCCATTAGGTTTCACCCTGGCAAGATTGTCATTTTAGTTTTGGACTTAGTTCTAACATTGGATTGTTCCCTTTAATTGTGTGACCATTTTATAGCATTTTGACTAGTCTGATATGTACATGTTTTTGTTTTTTGAGACAGGGTCTCATCATGCAGTTTGGGCTGGCCTTGTGCTCACTTTTATAGCCCCAGGCTGATCTTCAAATCACAGTGATCCTCCTGTTTCAGCCTCCCAATTACTGGGATTACAGGGATGTGCCACCATGCCCAGTTCTGGCATGACCTATGGGGCTGGGGGTCAAACTTGGGACCTTGCGCTTGCCAGGTAAGTGCTTATGGCTCTGAGCTATCTCCCCAGCTTCCTGATATGTACTTATATTGCTGTTTTCTTTGACATTTGAGTCAAGGAGGTCTGCATTCCCCGTGTCTGTATTGGTCCACTCTTGTTTCACTGTCATAAGCACTTGGCTTACATGGCCAACTTCAACATCATTATCATCTGTGTGTGATAATCTCCTGATTCACTTTCAACCTCTTCCTAAAAGGTCGAGATTTGGTTTCGATCTCTTGCAAGTTTGGTATTTCCTGTGCCATTGTACTGAACTGGGCTACCTTTACCAGAAAAATCAAAAGAGAACTTTTCAAAACAAATCCTGAAGGCAAGAAATTTAACAGCATTTCCTGGGTAAGACTCACCCGCTGCTGCTCTGGAGCTGCTGTACACAGCTTGGCTTTTGTCTGCCAAGTGGGCGAGTGCACAGGCAGGTTTCTGTCTTCCCCAAGCCCAGCTACTGTGAACCACACCCACATTCCATTATGGGATAGTGGATGTTTACATAGGAGATGAATGGTGTGAGTGTATTGTAACCCTGTGATGCTCAGGGAAACATGCAAGAAATGTTACATAGAGCAGTGTGTGGGTGGAAATCTCAGTGTGGCACTTTTGTACACGAACACACACCCTACCATTTGTTGTATCAAGATACAACAATACAAAGATTGTTTCCAGTGTCTCCCAGTTGCAGCTACTGAGATGCATAGCAGGCTACTATGACTCTAAAGAACAAATTTTCATTAGCAAAATATGGTATGTGTTTATCTAACCCAATGTTACGCTCCAAGTTTGATGTAATACAGCACTTGGGCTCAACAATGACCTATATCTAGTCTTATTGAGGACATGCTTCAAAGCAGTTCAGCCATGTGGCATTCAGTGGGCCATGCTAGGTTTTACAAGGATGGACTGCAGTTTGGATCCTCTAGCTAGGACTGGAGCTGAACACAAGCCTTGGGCAGCGCAAAAGCCTGAAGGGCTGGAGATCCCCATATGTGTAGTTCCAGGGCACAGCTCAGTTTTTTTAAATGGTGCTGGTCAGAGCCCTCTAATAACCTGTACCTCACCCACTGAGGTTGGAAGCTCCTGCTTTAGCTCTCAGTAGTGCCAGAGAAAAGAATTCCATTTTCCTATCAGAAAGACAGCATGGGGTCTGGATTAATGGATGGGACTAGCTACATGATTTCTTGGGTCCAAGGCAGGATGAACATGTGGGGTCCCTGATGAAAAATTGTTAAGAATTTCAAAACAATGCCTGCAGAGTATCACATGTAGCTAGGGAGAGGCTGAGTGAGACCTACAATTATAGATATAATGAAATTAAGTTATGTGGAAATGGGAGGTATAAATCTTTCACTCTACACTGGAATTTGTAATGTCCTCTTTGATAAAGCCATGCTTATGCTATTTAGTAGATAATTCCACCTAAGTTTGAGAGTTCCATCACATTCTCATCAGCGCCATTTTTCTATGGGCAAAGACAAATGGCTTGTATACCTTCCTCAGTCCTCCTGGCTTCCTTCCCTACCAAATTACATCTAGAGTCCAAGTGTTTTGGGCCTTGGTCAAATGAGCTTCGCACTAACCAGTGCTTTCCAAACTTTCTAAACTATGATCTTTCTTGGGTTTACTGAAATCTAGGTCTTAATAACATTCACTTACAAGTGAAAAAAGCTCCTTAATTGATAGCTGCCTTTGTACTTGTGGGTTCTTTTATATACTATTTCACTTAAAACATGCACCAATTATGACTGCTGGGTTGATTTTATGAACCATAAATGGTTCAGAGCCTACAACTAAAGAGTAGCTCTTGAACTAAGAGAAAGTGGTTGTGTATCTATCCTATCTTGTATATACATATACAAGATATATATATTTTTTCACTACAAAATGGTCCTTCATTTATATCCTCCTTTTCTCTTTTGTTTAATCAGAAATGGGTATTCCATTGCTGTTAGAGAAGCTGTATTTGGAGAAGTCTTTAAAGAAAGGTTTGTACTAATATTGTTTAGACAAGATATTGTGTCTGCATCTTGTGCTCTGATAACTACTACAAAGACAACAATATGCAATGCATTAATTATTGTCACTGTCCTCCTAACCTGCTTTTTTAACTTTATGTATGTATGTATGTATGAATGCATGCATGCATGCATGTACGTATGTATGTATGTATGTATGTTGTGGCTGGCTCAGCCTGCCCTGGGGGTGGGGCCGGCACAGCATGTCGTGCCAGGGATCAAACTATGGTCCCTGTGGTTGCCTCTGCTTGCCTAAGCAGGCACTTTCGACTGCTGAGCTATCTTGCCAGCCCTACTAACCTGTTTTGAAAAATTCTTTCATTGATATATTTTTTTCTCATTAAAATGAATAAAAAGGGGCTGGGGAGATAGCTCCAAGGCATAAGAGCCTGCTGGGCAAATGCAAGGTCGTGAGTTCGAACCCTGGTCCCACAAAAACAAACAAACAAAAAAAATGAATAAAAAATAAAATAGTAGCTCTTGAACATCTCATATTGCTTCTTCACTGGGGGCATAGGTGAGGGCTAGGAGTCTCCCATGGGAACCCTCCTCTGGAAGAGAGAACCATTAGCACACTGATGAAGGGGTGAAAGGGCAGGAAGTAGACCCCCGGAAGCCTCCTGGAGATGTAGAGGTAGGCATAACTTTTCTGAAAATTTAGGGTCCTGCCCTCAGGACTTCATTGATCTTAATTACTTTCTTGAAGGTTCTGCATCTAAATATGGTCACACTGGGGTTAGGGCTTCAACTGCTGAGTCTGGAGAGACAAAAATCAGGCCATAGCATATGAATTATAGGCTTGTAGTGAATTTTGAATTCTTCTTCTTTTTTTTTTTTTTTTTTTTTTTTTTTTTTTTTTTTTTGTCTTTTTGGGACAGGGTCTCATTACGCAATTGAGCCTTGCCTTGAGCTCACTTTTGTAGCTCAGGCTGGTCTTGAACTTGCACCGATCCTCCTGCCTCAGCCTCCCGAGTGCTGGGATTATAGGCGTGTGCCACCACGTGGCTTCATTTTTATTATTGATACTATATAATTTTTTCTACAATTATCACTGGGTAATTTAAATTTAAATGATTTGTGTAATAAAAAATTACTAAAGGACTTCTCTAAAATCAAGGGGAAGCCAGAGCAGATAAAAAGAAAAATACTCATTTTCTCTAGAAGAATGGGAAGAGTCACACAAGATTTCCTCAGTACACTATTTTCAGGTCTTGCCTCATGAGCTAAATATTCAGGAAAGCAGTTTGTGAATATTTTCTACTTAACTCTTCTCATGACAGTTTATCTTGATTCCCTGTTTATAGGAGAGTCCCCACAGTGTAGACCCAGAGACTCCAGAGAGTCTTTAAAACAGCTGATTACAGAGAGACGGGTGAGCTCCTTCTTGAATGGCTACCAGATTCTGGAAGCTTTGACCACTGGTGGAGCCTTTGATCATTTTTGCCATACATTTTCAAGTGATAGTTCATGTTTGTCTTCACAGTAAGCTTGTGATACTGGCATTGTTTCCCCTTTTATCATATTCTCCTTTGGATGAAGAAACTAAGGAGGAGATTGACTTATTCAAAGATCACACCATCAGACCAAAGGCTGTATATGTTCATTTTGCCTGGTTCTGAAAACAGCTTCTTGAGGGCTGTGGTGTTTAATTAAAAAACAGAACAAGGCCTCCAAGGCTACACACACAACTCCGTACCCAGCAATCAGACTCACCCTCACAGTCTGCCTGAGCGACTGGGGAGGAGGTCTGCTTAGTGTTCCACACTCTCTCTCAGTTTGTGTACTCAGCCCCTTCTTTTTGGCCACTTTGCTGTCTTGACACAGTGGCACTCACCCAGGCCTCTGATTCTGACCCAGAAATGTGCCAATCTTCAGAGTGTAGCCATTATGCTTGCCCTTTGTTTTGGTATCTTTTCTAGTTGGGGTGAGTGGGGCAATTTTCAATTAAGATGAATCCTAAAGAAGGAAAAAAAAAAAAAAAAGACAAAAAACATTAATCAAAAAGTAACAGTTTCAGTAACAATTTGTAAAACAATTTACAAAAAGTAAAATAACATGGCTGGTGTTCTCTCTTTTTTTGGCAGGATGGAGTTCCTGCTATATTGTCACTGACATGACTCCAGAGTTGATCACTAACAACATGATACTGAGTTTGCTCATCTCTATTTTATTCAGCAATTAATGAAGACATCCAGGCCCTGGCAAGGATTTCACAGAGTAAATATTGTGATCTCACTTGGCTTGAGTTGATAGCGGAAAAAGTATAGGAGATACTATATTAGCTTCTCAGAAAATAAACCTGAGTTCAAAGTTCTGCTTAGTTACTTTGACGAGTCTACACATCTCAGGCTTTGCCCCCACTCTTGTAAAGAGAAAGTCGTCTTATAGTGTGAAAAAGCGTTTATTCTCATGGTGAGCTGGAGTCCCTTTCCTCTGCTTAGAAAAGTTGTCGCTAACGTTTTGCAGACCATTATAGCTGATGGCTCAACACAGCCCTTCTCAAAAGCCACGTCCTATGCATTTATAATGAAGGATATTTTTAAAAAACAAAGATCGGATACCCCAAACTCCGCCACCCCGATTACCTCACTATGCCCACATGCTCTTTGCTGTTGTGAGAATTCACAGCTATCAAAGTGGAATGGTGGAAATTCCAGTTGAGGAGGGCTGTGGTGCCCTCTTTCTGCAGTTGCATTTGGTAGTGTTAGAGTGATCGGTGAGAACTGGCCACAATGAGAATATTTATGCCCAAGAAATGAGCTGAACAATGAGCTGAGCAAAATCTACAAATCAAGAGTTGTTTCATCCCACTTGAGTTGTCCAGGGCAGGGCTTCTAAACCTTTGCACTGTGTTCAGGAGGGCCTGGTTAATTCTCTGCATTGAGGGAGCATGCCTTGTGATGCGCCTGCTCTCTGCCTAGTAGGTGACACGTCCTCCAGCTTGTGGCAACCATAGCTGTCTCTGTATGTTCCCAAATATTCCCAGGGGACAAAACTGCCCCTTTTCCCCATTGAGTGTCACTGGTCTGAGATGCTGACAAAGGAAGACGAGCAGACAGAATTCAGCCTATGGATGTTTCTACGCAGCTGCAGGCCCAGAAGACCACTGGTACTTCTACAGGGTTGTGAAACATGGCGGAGACCGTACATGGGCTGTAGAACCTATAATATTCACTTTTGACCCATTTAGAACAAATTCAGGGGCCCCGGTCTAAATAATGGAGAAATGGTTACTGCAAATTGGAAATAAAGACTGTCATCATTATAGCTATGGGATTGTGGAGCACATGCAGAGAAAGGAAACATTCTTCTGGTGCTCGGAACACCTCTGAAGAAGCCGCTTACATTGTCAATAAACAGACACCCACATCCACGGTACTGGAGCTGAAAGAGGATCCGGCTTACTGAAAACAAATGAGAATGAGAGAAAGCTACTCAGAGCATTTCAAGGCAGTAACAATATGGGGAAAAGAACTAGCTTCCAGTCAATGCTTGACTAGTGAAAGTAGTCTTAACAGGCAACATTTGGTACTTGTACCCACCCATTCTACAGATGAGAAAGCCCAGCCCTGAAGCCAAGGGCCTCTCCCCAGATCATGAAGAAAGAGCACACGGCCAACCAAACTGGTACTCCACTCTGCCATGTGATCTGGAGCACAGAAAAAGAAGTGAGAAGAAAAGGGCACAGTGGGGACAATCCTGCTTTTCACACAGGGAGCTGTGGTGGAGGTGCAAAGGCAGCAGAGGAGCAGGGTCAGCTGGAAATAAGAGCCGTCCCACAGACAGAGGCCGTGTAAGTCTCTCACCTCTCCATATGGAAAGCCAGGGAGAGGGAGGGATCCAACAGCACAGCTTCCAGGGAGTGGGAGAGCCTTGAAGAGAACTGGAGAGGCGGGAGATGGCAGAAACCTGGGTGCCGAGGAGCCTTCAGAACAGCAAAGGAGGCAAAAAGTGGGCTCCAGGTGGAGGGGACGCATGCCTGAGATACCAGCACTCTGGGAGGCTGAGGCAGGAGGATGACAAATTTGATGCTACACTGGGCAGCTTAGTGACTTAGTGAGACTTTGTCTCACAACAGAAAAATAAACGGTAAAAAATAAAAAGGGCTGGAGCTAGAGCTCAGTGAGAAGGCCACGGGCCAGTCCTCAGTGCATATACTTACATGTGCATACACACGCACTCACACTCTCACACACACAACTGCTGGTCTGCAGGCTCTTGGCCTTGGTCCCCTTCTCTACTCTGGGGTGCTGTGCATTTGTCCTGGGAATCTGGAGGCTCTCCCAAGTTTCCTTTCCCTGTTTACATCATTTAGCAGGGAAGGATTGTTAATGACTAATCTGGGTCCACAGGGCACAGGGCCAAGGGAGGGATGCTTGGGCTAGGGCTGCGAGGCCTCCTCAGACCATCCTCGGCGGCCCTGGAGAGTTCCCTCCTCCTCCTCCTCCTCCTCCTCTTCCTCCTCCACTGTCCCTTCAGCTTACTCCAAGGAAAAACCAGATTCTGAGCATTTGCAGCCAAGTTACTGGGATGGGAAGAAGAGGACGGGGCTCCGAGTCCTTGGACATTCAGCTGTGACCCACAGCAATCCAAGTAAGTACCTCATCCTCGGGAACGTGACACGGTGCTCAAGGTGACAGAACAAATAGCCGCGTAAAGTTTTCTCTTTGACATCTGTCATTTTTGTGAAGGAATGGATTCTAAGTAAGTGGAGTTTGTTGTGCAGTTCTGACTATTAGGAAGAAAAAGAGAGAGATAAGCAGAGAGAGGCAGAGAGAGAAAGAGAGACAGACAGAGACAGAGACAGAGACAGAGACAGAGACAAAAAAGAGAGACACACAGAAACAGAGATGGGAGCAAGCAGGCAAGTCTAAAAAACAAAAGGAGGCAGGAGGCAGGAGCTCAACCTATCAATGATCTAGGAGTAATATGCTCATGCCGTGGCCACCCAAAGAGAACCACTGGAGGCAGGAAACTTTAGGAATGGCTCTTCTCTGGTTCCTTAGGCAATTTGACAATTTGTGTCATGTGCTAT
Source organism: Myocastor coypus (assembly GCA_004027025.1). NCBI lineage: Eukaryota > Metazoa > Chordata > Mammalia > Rodentia > Myocastoridae > Myocastor > Myocastor coypus. The sequence continues at coordinate 6,748 of PVJA010043181.1, read as the reverse complement.
CTCTCTGTGATTTGAATATGAGTTTGGGAGTGTTGTGAATAGCAGATGAATAGGGACATCGCTCTGGGACACTGAAGTTGCACTTAGCTGACATAAAATCTTTCCCAGGAGAAAGCCAGGTTTCAAGCACTTTCTCTAAGGGTTTTAGTCCTAACTTTTCTATTGTGTTTCATTGCTAACACTCATGTTAGGCAGAACTACCTATTAAAGGCAGAACTACCTGTTAAAATGCAAGGAAGAACTTGGTCATTGAAATTGTCCAAGGGCTGAGTCCACAGGTAAAGCATCTGATACGGTTAGAGGGGCAGCACTGGAGCTGGGGCCTTTCTCTTAACTGGACGTAGGAGAAGAGTTGGAAGGGGGATGGCAAATGACATACCTTGGTTCTTGAGTCTGAGCAACTTACCTCTGAGTTTTACAGGAATCTGATCCTGTCTCTGGCACTACCTTGAATCCTTCTGCAGTATTGAGGCTGGGTATAGACTCTCAAAATAATATTGCTAAGTGAGGTGAAAAACTTTGGAAGTGATAGATAAGTTTATGTCATGGACTGTGATGATAGTTACGTAGCTGACTGTATGTCACTCAAAAAACTGGTGTGTATATGTGTGTACTCACATGTGTGTGCACACATGTGCCTTCAAAGAGGGAGAGTTAGAAAAGATACTCAGGAAGCCCTCATGTTTCTGGCTATAATTTCATAAAATGAAAAGCACTTTGGTCTTTGAGTCATTTCCTGTCAACTTCCCAACCCTCCGAGGTTTGGAACTGGGCCATGTGGCCCCTGGACCTCTCTGTTTTGCTGAGAATGTCGCAATGTGATTAATGTAACACTTAGTTCACAGATAAAGTGGTGGACAGGGACAAGCGCTCTTGTCCTGAGACCCTTCTTCTGGATTTGTGGCTCTGTGGGAAAATGGTCCTTGGAGGTGGAGGACAGTAATGCCTCCTTGGTCTGTCCTTTGACTTCCACACCGCCAAGACCAGGACAGGTTGTAATGAAACAGCCAGTGGTTGTGAGACCCTGAGCACTCTGTAGGGAAAAGGAGCATGAATGCACTCATGTGTGTGTGTGCACGTGTGTGCCTGAGTGTGGGATGGAGGCAACTCTAATGCAATTTCTACTAACACACCCAGCCTTTACCTAAATTGCTCATGCCCCTACAGTGACACTGTATGGAAGTTCTGCTTATGCTCATGCTACTGATGAGGAAACTGGGGCTTAAAGAGGATGAATAACCTGTCATAGGCAGAGAGTTGGGAAGGAGCAGGACTGGAACTGACCCAGATGCCTGAGCCTCCTTCTTGCTTCCCTTGATACTTTATTCCCTGTGATACTGTTGGAGGCTGGTAAGACTTGAACTCTGAAATGATGGGAGAGCAGGTGGACCAGCTGGCTGGCATTCCAGCTCAATGGGTGTGATTTATTAAAACCCAGAATGAATTTGAAGAGTTCCAAAACCTCTGTAGGACATTTTCCAACCACACCATGAGCAGGGGAAGTGAAAAGCCGACAGCACTGTTTGTCTTAAGAGCTGATGGCACGCTTCCCCTAGGGCATCTTCACACACACTGCAGTGAGCCCGCGGTGAGCCCACAGCCTACGCCCTGCGCCCTGTGACCACAGACTTCCTGGGAACCCAGAACCACTCACGAAGCCATGGGTCAGGGCTTCCAGGACAGTGAAGAGCCCAATGCCAAAGACGTACAAAGGCTCGGGTTATCAGTGTAAAGGGCAAGAAGAAGGTTCAAGGAGAGATTTTGCTTTTCTTTTAAAGCCTGGTATCTTAGACCAAAATGAGGCTGAATAAAAGAACTTTACCTTTTCTCAGGAGAGGGTGCTTCATGCATTCCAAGCTCTAGTTCTACTGCTGAGCTACATTCCCAGCCTCCTCTTCCCAGCTATACCTCTCTCCCTTCTCCCTCCCTCCTTCCCTTCCTCCCTCCCTCCCTCCCTTCTTTCTTTCCTTATTCTTTGCTGAGCTACTGGAGCTCTAACCCAGACCCTTCAGACAGCTATCTCTCCAACCCTTTATATGAAGCTGTCTAACTTTTGAGACATACCCTAAGTCTGTAAGTTCCCTGTGATGGGCTTGGGGAAGCTTCCACTTTCCTGCCTTTAGCCTCCCAGAGCCTAGGATGGCAGGGGAGCCCTCCAAGGTATTTCTTGTCATCCCTTTATTTTCTACTGGGGGGGGGGATGCAGCTAAAAGACATCGCTACTGGGGTGAGCACTGTGCCCAAGTGCATGGTGAGGCAACAGCCCTTGTCTGTCTGCTTCTTCTTCCTCCTGCACCTCTTAGGCACCCCTGGGTGCGCTAATCCCTGGTTCTTCAGGGTGAGTCTTTTCCTCTGTCAGCTCTCTACTTTCCAGTTTTAGCATAAGGATACCTGTTATTGTCACTCTCCTTTCATAAATTTGTGTCAGTACGACATTAACATGATGGATCTGCAAAGATATTGCAAACAGATCGTACAGTAAACTCTCAAATACTGCACAGGAAAAAAAATAAACATGGTTCATTATTTGTTAGCTCCAAGAAATATCACAGAAAACTCATGACTAAAATTAATAGGTGCAAATGTCAAATGAGTTTTTGTTAATTATCATTTTTTCAAGATGAAATTCTAATATAACTTTCAGATTCCCCTCCCCACCCCCTTGTGAAATGAATTGAGTTTTCTTGCCCAATTCCAACCGGCCTTGGCATAACTTTGGCCTCTTACACTTTAATTAATGTTGTTAATCCAGAGACAGGAGAATCAGCCTGGCTGTGCATGTCCAAGTCCTGCAGGTATATGTAATGTGGGTGTCTGCAAGGTCTGGGAAACGATTTATACGCCCACAGGGAGGTGACATGTCACTTGGATGCAGTGCAGAGGAAAGCCCACCGCAGGGCCGAGAACTTCCCTGAAGAGCAGAGAACGAGCTCCTGCCATTTCCAGACAGCTGTGAGAGCTCAAGGTGTAATCGCCAAGCAAGAGCTGATCTGGCTGGGAAGGGAGTGGTGTGACAAAGACACACACCCCAGAGGGAGAATGGGGACACTCCTGCTCTCCTGGGATCCAGACTCTGGTGGCTGATGGGGCTTGGGGGTGGGGCTTATCCTTTGAGGCATCTGCTCCTCTTGACGGAGCATTTTCAGGGCCGTGAAACTATTCTGCATGAAATGGCAGTGGTGGCACCTGCCACCATGCTTTAGTCAAAACCCATAGTAACACGAGAGGACCCTGATAGAAACTGTGGTCTTTAACCACTAATGATGTATGGATGTGGGTTTATTGATATGGAAATGTGTGGCTCTGTGGGGACGTTGACAGTAGGGCAGGATCCTGGCTTTGTAGAGGTCACATGTGTTTGTGGATGTTCTGTTCAAGTTCTCTGTCAGCCCAGCTATTCCCTCCCCTCAAAAAAGCTTGCTGCTTTCTCAAAATCTGTGCATTTCCTGTTTTTTCTCCCCCTGTGAGTTTTATAATTTTCATTGAAGTACAGAAATACTACACAACCTTAAGGAATTTTTTTTATTAAGGAATTTTTTACTTTGAGTTTTTAACATAGTTTATTTGTGTGTGTGCTGTGAAAACTTGAACCTGGAGCTGTGTGCTGTGCTGCAGAGTGCACTGTGGCCCCTCAAAGTGCTTTTAAAGGAACTTTGTTTCCTGAGAAGCTGAATATGCTGATTTAGAGCACCCAGATATCTAACTGACTGAATGAAGACCAAGCGTGGTGGTCGACGGGGGAACTACTGGACCATAATCGAGCCCACTTATAAAACGTTACATAAAGGGCTGGCCAAATAGCTCAGCTGAATAAAGTGCCTGCAAGCAGGTACAGGGGGTGTGGGTTTGATCCCCGGGTCTGCTGTGCCAGCCCTGCTGCTGAGACAGCCATTGAGACTGGGTGTGGTGGCACCTGCCTGTAATCCCAGCTCTTGGGAGGTTGTAAACAGGTTGATCACTGTGAGTCTGATCTAGTAGTGAGACCCTGAACATCCTGTAGACCCTTCCCTAAAATACGAACAAAAACAAAAAATGAAACAACACAAAAATGTTGCATCTCCATGCATAAGTCTAGAATTTCTCCTCACCTTCTTTAACTTTACTCCCCTATGCTTCCCAGTCTCAATATGCACACCACAGTCTTTCAAAGCAGTGCATGATGTCTTATGCTACTGACCAAGCACAGTGCATTGATTCATTCTGCTGATGCTGGTCACTTAAGTGGTTCCCACCTTTGCACCACTAGAAGCAATACTGCAGTGAGCATCCTCATGCCTGTAGGTGAAAGTTCCTCTGGGAAAAACACTGGGGCATCAGCATCACATTGGATGGGTGCTCTGAAGAGACAAAAAGCTATGACTCCAATAACAGTACATGAGAAGGCATCTTTCCCTCTACTTTCTCCAGCTTCCTTTTGTTCTACATTTTGTCTGTTTAAGACAGGGTTTCACTATGCAATTCAGGCTGGCCTTGAGCTCACTTTGTAGCTGATGTCTGGCCTAGACCCTCCTGCCTCAGTCTCTTGAGCACTGGGATTATAGGGCTGTGCCATCATGCCTGGCTCTTTCTCCTACTTTTAATATTATCTTTTTAAAATTTTTTCACTGGAAGACTTCATATGTAAATGGGTGTATATTGAACATATACTCATTAGTGAAATAAACCAGACCTACATGTGTAAATATTGTATAGTCTCCCTAATGTAAGATCTCTAAATTTTTTTTCTTTCCTTACCAATATTAATTAGAAGGTATGTCATGCCCACACCCTGTGCTCTGTATAAGTATTGTGAGGACAATATGCAGTGTGTCAACTGTTAAGAAAAAAGTAATGTTTATTAAAAAAAAAAAAAAAAAGACGGACATAAGTGTGGTAGTACATTCCAAGGAGTAAAAGGCACACACATCTTGTGCAGTAACATCATCCCCTAAGTTAAGTAAAAAAATAAAACTCTAAAAGCTTTTTGAAAAAGAAAAAAAAAGAAAACTTTTTACTAGTTCATGGTGCAGTGCATAATGGTTATATTCACCATGGGGAGACAGCGCATGTACATCTTCATTCTTTTCCTGTGCCTTTCCCCTCCCTCCCTCCCTCCCTCCCTCCCTCCCCTCCCTCCCCCTCCACTTTGTCCATCTCTTCACCCTCTTCCCTGTTTCCTGTTCCTATATTTTACTTCAATCAAATTTTTTTGTTCTATTTTAATTTAAAGGCTTTGATCTATCCCACGGTGTTGGCCATGCTAAGCAAGTGTCCGACCACCACGCTATGTCTCAAACCTTCTCTGTTAAGAGGAGCTCCTGCAAAGTCATGCAGGTTGATCTCCAACTTGTGGTCCTTCTGGCTCAGCCTCCCGCTAGCTGGCATTATCGATGTGCACCGCTGTGCCCACCCAAACTTAAAAACTGTTGACAATCTGATAGCTAGATACTAATTTCCATTTTTCTAGTTATTAATTAGTTGTAGATGTTTTCTGTTTATTGGCCACTTGTGCTTGTATTGTAGTGAATTTTATTTTCGTGCTTTTTGCCGGTTTCTTCCTGGGATTGTTTAGCCTTTCTGTTTTTATTTACAGGAATTATTTATATATTGTTTGTACTAAAAGTTTGATTGTTATTTATGTTGCAAATACCATCTTACCATTTCAGAAGTTCTTGTGTTTTAATTTCTGTCTTCCAGATTAATGTCCCCAAATTCCTTTTTTTATTTGCTTATTTAATTAATCCTTCTCAAACCCTATGCTCATAAAGATAATAAATGTATTTTCCATGCTTTCATTCAATCACATTATAATTTTAAGGCCTCTAATCCGTATGAGAGTTATTTGGATTTTTACCTTCAAAGGATGAGCTTGTTTTCCCAGTTACCATGTTCTGAGCAAAACCACCTTCTCCCACCGGACTGCGCTGCGCCCCTACCTGCAGCTTAGATTAGTGCTTCCGGTTGTTCAACAGTCCCTGGCCATGAAACAGACATGTGAGACATTGTCATGGGCTCTAGGCCTCCAGTGGTTTCATGGCTCTGTACCAGGAAGGCCCAAAGGTCAGTGGTGGAAGCTAGGAAGTCAGTGCCAGTTGGATGAAGGATCAGTGCCAGCAGGCTATGGAATCTGCACTGTATCCAGGAAGCTGCACTCAAAGCAAGAAGCAGAGCTCCCAGAGAAGTACCACAGCCATCCACAGCAACAAGGCGGTTCTGAGCTCCTCCAACTATGACAGCCCCTGAGGATTAACAGGAAAGCTAATGAGATGAGCTTCTACAGAGCTCTGTACAGGGCACTGTCTTCCTCTCTGGAGCCAGGAAGTGATGCTCAAAGTAAGCATCAGAGCTCCCCCAAAGTGAACCTTAGCTGTTCTCAGCGACAAGTCCTGTGCATGTTCATTGACAAGAAGTTACATTCGCATCAGGGAACCAGTAGGACTAGCTCCTCCTAGGGCACCAGCAGCTCCCTAGAAGCTCCTCTTCTTCTCCAGTTCTTCTTTTTTATGTTGACGGCAACAGTCTTCAAATGATCCTTCCATCGCTGGAACCATGCTGGTTCAGCTCAGCTGAGTGTTACAAGGTGATCACTGGTTGTCAATCCACCACACATACACAAGCTAGAAGTGACTCCTGCACAACATATGCTCGGAAAATGTCTTTGGCCATTGGACAATCATTTGGTTACAGAATCTCAGTTTTATAGGAAAGATTATATATGTAAATGGTTAAAACATTCCAACAAACCAATAATCATGGTTGTATCACTGTC
>PVJA010043180.1:0-16912 GCA_004027025.1 Myocastor coypus | reverse complement strand
GATGTCATGATTCTGAGCTCATAATTTTTTTTTTTTATCTCAGCCTGCTTCATAGCTGGAACATTTAGACATGCACTACCAAACTCAACCTAATTTTAGTTTATTTTTACATTATTATTATTGTTATTGGTGCTACTTTTTTGAGACAGGCTCTGCTATGTAGTTCAAGCTGGCTAGCCTTGAACTTGTGGAGATCTTCCCGTCACAGCCTCCGAAGTGTTAGGATTACACACGTACATCACAAGGCCTGGACCAGTTTAATTTTAAACTACACATAAATATCAGTTAGAAGTGATTTTTAAAAATGCCACTGAAATTTCCCTGAATCTCATCGCTGTACCTGAGTGCCCGCATGTGGTGGGCACGGTGGAGAGTTGAGTTTAGTAGAGGAAGGAGAGAAGGAAAAGACCTTTATAGCACGCTCTGGGGCAGGGAAGCAAGCCAGAGCTCACCCGGGGTCATGCTTGTGAATAAGGGCCATCTGGGAGGACACTGCAGAGGAAGTAACTTGACTTTATTTTATCATGGTCGCTTTGGAGAGGGAAGAGAAGAAGATTCCATGTTTTCCTGTGAGAAGCCTCAGGGTCTAATTGTCCTTGGGGCTGAAGGAAACATACTTTCATGATTCTCCTGGGGGGTCTTCAGTCACCTGCAAGGGACAGATGGTAGTGCACCTGGCTTTCTCCTGAGCACCTCCCTGCAATTGGGCTGCGGACACAAGATTCTATGTCACACTTCACTGGAGAGCTTACTATGTAGACACCTTGCTTTGCCTCACGTCTCCTTGGATGAGGAAAGCAGGTCTTGAAGACCATAGTTGAAATATCGCATGCGTTGGGAACCCATCAAATCTAGGCTTGCCAGGCCTGCATTTGGAGGTTTCCTTTCACAATTTGAGTCCAGCTCAGCTGTGGCTTCGTGGTGAGGGAAATGGCTATGTCCTGCGTAGTGCATGGTGCAGGACCACAGACCAGCACCAGAAAGGACGCTGGCAAAAGAGAAAACAGCAGTGAATGTGAACTGGGGAGGAGGGGCGTGAGGGCGGTGGAGTTCAAAGTGGGCCAAAAGCAGATCCAGCCTTTCGAACGCAGGTCATTCATTCCATGCTGCTTCTTGCGAGTCCCAGCAATTGGCAAGGGGGTTTTATTGGGTTTACACTGAGCATTTCAATCTAGAGGTCCAGGTGATGTCCACTTCTAATGCTTGTATCTTTCACAGGACTCTGTGTGCTTTGGCCTGTCACCAAGTTACCTGTATACGTGAAGTTAGATCAGAGCTCACAGCTGTCCATCAGGAACTCACAAGGAATGTCCAAGAACCCAGCCAATGGGGCGGTGTACCGTTGTTTGGCAGATGAAATTTAAAATTGAAATATACAGTGAGTTCAAAAAGTGTTTTTCACTGGCTTATCATTTGTGTAAGCAGGCAATGACTTCTTTTACTCGGCCTACATTTCCCAGTTGCCTAGTAACAGTGAATTTGGTAGCACCTTGGAAAAAAGTTCATGGTTTTGGGCTAGAATTTTGCTATCTTCCCTCCTGAGTGATTCTTACAAAAGGAGAGGAAACCAAAAATGGAGGGAGAGGGACAGGAGAAGAGAGGAGAGAGATAAAAAAAAAGAACTTAAGATGTGTTAGGTACATGTGCCAATTTTCCCATGACAAATATAAGATCTAGCTACTACAAATATGGATTAGCATTAAAATTTTTACAAAGAAAATGCTTTATAGCATCTGAGATAAAGGGAACTTGGTAACTTTTCCAGTTCAACCCTCTCCATCCAGGAATCCCTAGTAGGCACTCCATAGTTGTCAGTGGTCCAGGTATATTTGAATACTTTTTAGGACAAGGAACTCATTGCTCTCATTTCTCAACAATTCTCATTCTCAATTTTTTTTTCCAACACAATCTACTGTGCGTTGCTTAAATTCCTCCTCCTACCCCTAAAGGAAGTTTCTTCTTTTCAAAGCTAGCATAAGCTCCTTGGACTGTGAAGGATGTTTTATATTTATAAACTTTCACATATGTTTAAAAAAATCTCTCAGCATCCTGAATAGCCTATGGAGAAGACTTCTAATTGCCAAATGTCTACAAGTTAGGGGACTAGGAATAAGGTTTACATCTCAAGCTGATTACAATGGAATTTCCTCTTCGTTTGGGTTACAAGCACTCTGGTAATAATGCTTTCTTTCTTTCTTTCTTTCTTTCTTTCTTTCTTTCTTTCTATCTGTCTTTCTTTCTTTCTTTCTTCTTTCTTTCTTTCCTTCTTTTCTTTCTGCTTTCTACTCAAGTATTTTATTGCCTTGCAACTAATCTTGTTGACACTGTATAATGAAAATGTATAAAGAATAATGTTCCACTTTTTGTAAGATTTAAGTTGAAGACGTTTGATAATAAAGAGTCTTTGAATGTGGATATGCTAGAAGTTTCTTTAAGCCATCTGGTCAGAACATCTGTCTCTGAATTGTACCTTGCTTTGAAAAGTATTGGCATACATTTTAATTAAACTCAGTCTTTTAAAATAAGCTATAATCAACAATTATTCTATAATTATGATTTCTCCCTTTTCCTCATTCCTATCCTCTCCTTTGAAACCCTCTTCTTCTCCCCATTCATAGAGCTCTGTCTTCATTTTATCCTTCTTTTCTGGTAGTTTTTCTTTCCTTTCCTTCCTTTCCGCATCCTTCCTCTCTGGTTCCCTTTTCACTGTGAGTAGTTTCTTCCTATTTAACAATATCTATTATACATCTTGTTTCTTATTTATAATTTCAGTTTCTCATACAAAAGAGATAATGTGGTATTGACACATGTGTCAGATTTATTTCACATATGATTATGTTCCAAAGCCCATCCATTTAGTCATCCATGTCTCAGGTTTATATTTCTTCATGGCTGCATAGTACTCTATCATATTTTAAACAACTCCAGTCTTTATTTAATCAATAGTAGATGGACATCTGGGTTGCTTCCAAGATTTAGCTATTACAAACTGTGCAGCTATAAATATGGGTGCACATACATCTCTGTGGTTTGATGCTTTTAATTCTTCTGCGAAGATACCCAGAAGGGGAATGGCCAGGTCAAATGAGACCTCCAATCCCAGGTTTCTGAGGACTCTTGAGATCGATTTCCACAGTGGTTATACCAGCCTGCATTCCCACAAAGGGGAGAGGGATTCATTTTTCCCCATAGCACTGCCAGCACTTGTTTTGGATGCCTTGTTTTGTTTTTTCACATATTTATTTGTTGTTTGTACTTCTTCTGAGAAGAATATATTCATCTCCGATGCCTATTTTTGGGTTGGATTTTTAAATTTAGAAGGTCTGTTTTTTTTTTTTTTTTTCAGTTCTATATGTCTTCTAGATATGAGCGCTTTTTCTCAGAAACAGCTGACAAATTTTTCCCCCACTCTGTGAGTTGTCTGTTTCCTTTATGGGTGATTTCTTTTGCTGTTCAAAAGCTGTTCAATAAGATGAAATCCCAGTTCTTGATTCTTTGTGATATTTCCCATGTGAACATGCTTTTCCTCCATAAACTCTTTGCCTACTCTTGTCTCTTCCAGAGTTTTACCTATTGTATCTTCTAGCAGATTTAATGATTCCATTTCACCTTTATACTTTATTCTACTCTGATTTCAGTTTAGTGCATGGTACTAGATATGCATCCAGTTTTAGCCTTCAGCACGTGGAAAGGCAGTTTTGCCAGCACCATTTATTAAACAGGCTATCTTTCTTCCACTGAGCCTGTTTGGCCCCTTTGTCAAAGACCAGGTGGCTGAATGCATTTGGAGAAAAGATGTATTAGGCCATGTTTGCAGAACATAACGATTTCATTCATCATGGGGAGTTACATCGTGTTTATAACACATCTTAATTCTTCTCACGCTTTCATTCTTTCTCCTTCCCCTCTCCTATTTTTTGGTTTCATTCCCATTTGAAAAAGCCCTCTCTCCTTGCTTCCTATTACCTACATTTTATTCTACTCTTTAATTTATTTATAAGATGTCTTTCTCATGTAAAATAAACTGCAGTATTTAAGGTTGTGTTTCTGAAACACTTCCCTTAACACTGGGATCTTAAGATGGAATCATTTTCCTGCAAATGAGTCAAATTAATAGTTTTTAGAGCAGACTAGTATTTCATTGTATAGACACATTTTCCTCATCTATTATGACATTTTCTTTTTCTAAAATTCACAAAACATAAAATTAAGGAGCTTAAAATGCAGACTTCCATGGCATTTAGTGTACTTGAATTATGGCAGAAACATCAGAAGTGTCTCCTTCCAATACATTTTTAATGTCCTAGAGGTAACTGAACCCCACATCCACTAAACATTCTTTTTTGTGCCCTGCCCAAGCACTGTCGCCACCAATCGACTTTCTCTGTAGATTTGTCTCATCTTGATACAGCAGGTAAATAAAATCATACAACACATGGTCTTTTGTTTGGCTTTTCTTACTTTATATCACGTAGTCGCAAGTAGCGGTACTCTACTCCATTTTTATGGCACAATAATTTACGCTAGTCTTAGGTTACTACAGTCTGATTTTCTAGTCATCCTTCAGATATTTGATGTCTGATTTTTAATGAGCTTTTTATGTATCTAAATATTAGTCCTGTTTCTGAGTAATGGCTGGCAAAACTGTTCTTAATCTGTAAGTATGTTTTTCATTCTATTGTTTGTTTCATTTGTGGTATAGAAGATTTTTGATGTGATGTGATCCCATTTGTTAATTCTTGGTACTATTTCCTGTGCAACCAGATTTCTGTTCTGAAAGTCCTTGGCTACATGTGTTGGGACCACAAGTTAGAAATTGAGTCTAGCAGATATCCAAGCTTATGCTTGTCTTGCCTTTTGTGCCGCATTGGATCACTGAAACTCGCTACTCTTTTGTGGTCACAAGCAGAAGCCCTAGTGATAATGACTGCTGTGGTATTCACAGGACAAGATAATATCTGCTGAAAATGATGAGGCCCCTGGGGAAATGACAGTTTCCTCCTTGCTTCTCTGTCTAGTCCTTCTCCTTGCAAGAATGTTTTTTTTTCTTCCTAGTCCCCAGTAGTCATCATTACTGTTCCCAGAAACACCCATTACCCCTCCCCCATTGTCCCTGTCTCAGAGGTAATCAATAAATACTAAGATTTTGGGTGCCTCGTGGCTCTTTGTTCCCCTAGAATAACTGGTCATCCCAGATCCCTCATTCACTTATTTTGTTTGTTGATCTTTTTTCCTGCTATGTACTGTAACACTTGTCAGAAGATTGGACACTCTTGACACATGTCCAACACATGTTGGAGAACCGAGGAGGTCCTTCATAACCGAAGTCATGGTGATGGTCCCTGACATACACCTATGACTTCCATTTTATTTTTCATGAGGTTAAGCAAGTCTGTTTTAGCATTTAGTTGCTTGATTAGTTTAGTAGATGGTGAGGTATATGGACCTAAATTCAACCTTCTGCATGTGGGAAGCCATTTTTTCCAGCACCATTTATTAAAGAAGTTATCTTTTCTGTAGAGTATGTTTTGGCCCCTTTTTCAAGGATCAAATAACTGAGTGTGTTTGAAGTTGATTTTGTATCCTCTGGTTCACTGATCCTTGTACCTGAATTTTGTGCTAGTACCATGCTGTTTTTATCATTGTAGTTTTGTCATATAACTTCAAATCTGTCATTGGGATGCCTCCTGCTTTGTTCTTTTTACTCAAGGTTTTTCTTTTGATATTCTAGGTGTTCTCTTATTCCATATGAATTTTAAAATTGTTTTCTCAATTGCTGTGACTAAAGTTGCTGATATTTGGGGGGGGGATTGTGTTACATCAGCATATCGGTTTTGGAAGTATGACCATTTTGACTATATTGTTTTTGTCCTTCCAGTAGCAGGGGAAATCTTTCTGTTTTCTAATGTCTTAATCCATTTTCCTTTTTCAGGATACTTTAGTCATTGTAGAGGTCTTTCATGTCCTTAGGTTAATTTATAACTACTTTAGTTTTCCCGATGCTACTATAAATGGTATTATTTCCTTTTCTTTCTTTCCTTCTTTCTTTCTTTCTTTCTTTCTTTCTTCCTTTCTTTCTTTTTTGTCTTTTTGAGACAGAGTCTCATTATGCAGTTCAGGATGGCCTTGAGATCCCTTTTGTAGCCAGGATGGTCTCAAACTCACACTATTCCTTCTCCTCCTCCTTCCGAGTGCTGCGATTACAGGCGCGCACCACCACGCCTGGCTCTGATTTCTTATCTAATTTCTTTATCACTGAGTTTCCCATTGGATTTTTGTGTTGATTTTGTTTTTGTTTTTTGGTGGCACCAGAGATTGAACTCAGGACCTTGCACTTGCCAGGCAGGCACAGTTTCTGCTAGGCTATATCCTTAGCTGTATGTGTTGATTTTATATACTGCTACATTACTGAATTTAGTTTTCAATTCTACCAGTCTTTTCATGGATGATGATGATGATGATGATGATGATGATGATATTATTATTATTATTATTATTGTTATTATTATTATTATTATGGTTCTCCTATGTACATGATCAGGTCACCTGCAAATAGTGATAATTGATTTCTTCCTTTCCTCTACATATTCCTCATTTTTTTTTTCTTGCCTAAGTGCTCTTGTGAATGTTTTGAGTACTACTTTGAACAGGAGTAACGATAGTGGGCATCCTTGTCTTGTTCCTGATTTTAAAAAGGAAGCTTTCGATTTTCCTCATTTAATATGATAGTGGTTGCAGTTTTTTTTTTGTTTTTTTTCATAAATAGCTTTCCTCAGATTGATAAGGGCCATCTATACGTGCTTTCTGTATAGTAGGAACTTGGATTTTGTCAAAAGTTTTTTGGAAGGTCTATTGAGATAATCATGTGGGCTTTGAATTTGCTTCTGTTTATGTGATGTTTTGCATTTATTGATTTGTGTAGCTTAAACCATGTTTGCATCCTTGAGGTGAAGCCTGCTTGGTCATAATGTATGATCTTTTGGATAATTTGTTGCAGTTCTGTTTGCCAATATCTCTTCGAGGTTTTTGCATCTATATTTATCTTTTTTAAATTCATGCTTGGTTTTTCATTTGTGGTGTGTGTGTGTGTGTGTGTGTGTGTGTGTGTGTGTGTGTGTGTGTTGAGCCTTGTGAGTTGGTTATGGTGAAATGTTTTGTTGCTAGTAGAGAGAACTTTTTCATTAATGCCTACTTTTTATCAGTGGATTCTATTGGCCTTTATCTCTGTCCCAGGATCCAACCCCCCTCTTTTACTTAGGATGGGATGTTACAGCATATTTGGCAGAACACCTCACTGCCCAGGAATGAATCACAGTATTATTAATGACTTCAAGACAATCCAGGTATTGACATCCCAAGAAAACCAATCAATACTAACACAACTATGTCACATTAGCTACAGTAATAAAATTAACATCAATTATAGCATCAAAGACAAATTAAAGGTTAATAAATCCTAAGGACCAATGATGTACCACCATTAGCCATAGAACAGAGGTTTAAAATTACGGTATTTAATTGGACCAACTTTATATTCACTAAAAATAGAACAGTACTCAGAAGTAATAACATAGAGTTAACTGGTTATTTAATGATGCACTAAGCTTAGCAGTTATACTAGTAAAAGTAGAAAACTTGAGGAACCAAAGAATGGCATCAGGAACATTTAGAATATCAATCAATTTGATATGAGGAGGTAGGGACAAAAGTAAGATATGGAGGATCTTATGAAGAGTATGAGGAAATTAATAGTGCTAAAAAACAATCACAGGAAAGAATGAACAAGAAAAAGAAAAGACAAAAGCAGAGAGCATAGTACTGGGAACGATAAAGAGAAAGTAGGGAAAAATCTAAAAAGGAAACAGAGAAAAGGAGGAAAAGAAACTCAAATAAAAAATAAAAAAGAGAGATAAAACTTTAACAGCCCTCTCCAAACCTGATAAAGGAAAAATAAAATGACAAAAACAGAAAGAAAAATAAAAGCTTGAGTCGAAGAAAACATTCCTCTTTGTCTTTGAATGAGAGGTTTCTTTCAAAGGATGTGCAGTCTTGGAATCCAGCTAGCTGTGATTTTGTTCACCTAGCTTTAGGGCTTGTTGGATTTTTAGGCAGGCTCCCTGAACCTGAGGCCCCTCTGCATTCAGCCTAGACCGTGGTTACTGCCTAAGTCAACACATGTCCTTGCTCATGTTGGAAGGTGGGAAACATGATCAGTCCTCTGGTCTCTGCTAAATATAGGCTGCAAGATGGGCGTTTAATCGGACTATTGGACTTAATGTTAACACTTTTGTCTTGTTGCTCCTTATGGAAAGCAGAGTCCATGTTCTTCACAGCCTGAGGTGACACTTCTCAGTGACATCCGCCTGGCCCCCAGCTACACTGTGGTGATCTCCTATGATTGTGGCTCACCCAGTCACTTTGGAAAGGTAACATTGGAGTTCCTAAAGTTACTGGCCAGGTCTATACTTTCTTCTTGGATCTTTTTGCTTTTCAGCCTTGCCTTTTCTCCTGAGGTATTGTGCTCATCCAAGAACAAGTCAGTTGCTTAATCTGTGCCTTTGCTGCCCCATGCCAAGAGAAAGAACAATGTAGATCCAGCTTGGAAGTGGTGAATGGTTATGCCACATGGCTCTGGTGGCCTGCTTGCCTGCATCTGGAGCCTCCCATTTTTTCTTGTCAGTTTTATTCGGTAGATTGGATGTTCCACATGGGCAGAAACCTTTATTTTGATCACACTGTAATTCTTGTAATATAATCAAATGTTAAGTCTTTGTTAAATGAATGAATAGCTTCATTTCAATTTATATAATTCCAAATACAAAGATCTTTTCATTTTTTAATTGTTTGCCATGCTGGCAATTGAACCCAGGGTTTCATGCATGCTAGACAAGTGCTGTACTATTGAATTACATCCCTGCAACTCCACCTTCAACACAAATATGTTTGAATTTCTTGTTCACAAAAGAAATTATTAGCGAAATGTGGTATTTCGTTCTTGTAATCCTAGTACTCTGGGAGGCTGACGGAGTAGGATCACAAGTTCAAGTCCTGGCTGGGCAATTCAGGCACTTACAATGACTGCAGCAAAATAAAAAGGCAGTAGGGATGTAACTCCAGTTCAAAAAGAAAAGAAAGTCATGTTGCCTTATAGGCATCATTCTACATATGAATTCTTCTACCTAATATATTGTCTGTCTGTCCTACTTTTTCTTCTGTTTTTGTTTGGATGTTTGTTTTGTTTTTGGAGCCGGGGGATTGAACTCATGGCCTTGCACTGTCCAGGTAAGCACCTATACCCCTGAGCTATGTCCCCGGACTCTCCATCCTACTTTCGGTGAACACACCTAAATTTCCTCTACTGTATGGATAAAAATATTAATCCTGCCAGTCATTTCATTGCGTCAGGCTGACCTCAATTCATTGACCAGCCTTCCTTGAGCACATGTATTTTCAGCCACCTGGATAATCCCTGACTGTGCTGACATCCAGCATGCTTTGCTCTATGTCATTCACAAGGAAATAACAACTTCTGTTGTGGAAAAAGGCCACCCTCTGTTTAGCACACATAACATTTGAAGTTGATTCAGCTGTTCAGCTGGGAAAGGCACCTGTTAACAGAGTGGTTTCCAAAATGCAAGTGGGTAAGACCCACTTAAACAGATGTAACAAGTATGCGACTCCCTGCCTATTTTAGTACCCGAAAATGATCACAAAGAAAAGGAACCAATTTCTATACCACATTGCAACCAAAGTCAAGAACACATGCAGTGTGCTAGTCTCCCAGGAGAAGGTTTCTGAGCTCTCCTTTCTTGTGAATGACCATCTCTCTGCTTCAACATCTCCTGAAGCCCAGACATGGTGTTCACATGTCCTTTCATCTATAAACTTTAGCTAGGAAAGTAATGAAGGTGGAGCACACTGCTGGAATTTATTTTTATATTTATTTAAACATTTATAAAACTTTTTAAGAACTAGAGATTGAACCCTGAAACTTTTTACTGAGCTATGTCTCTAATCCTATATATATAAAAAAAATTAGATATGCTCCTGCTAAGTCATTAAGTTGCCCAGGCTGGGCTCGAACTTGTGACCCTTCTACTTCAGCCTCCTAGAAGCCTGAGATGACAGACAGGTGTGTGCCATCTTATCTGGATACTGCTATAACGTAATATGTTCTGCTTCCTTAATATCATCTCTTTTTCTTAAAATGTGCTCCAGCTCTAATTGTAAATTTACCCTATCTTTTTCGATGTACTCTGCACACGTAATATTTCCCTTGTGAGTTTATGAAACAGACGACACTGTAAAGATTGAGTCCAGAGGAGCCTTCACCATCAAGCTGAATTTGAACAACAAAAGCTAGGAACAACACAGGTTAATGGCCAAATAGATTTACTGGGAGAAAGAAAGCTTCCATCCAAGAGAGAGACAGCAGGGGACCTGAGTGGGTTGCCAAGGACCTTGGCTTTACTAGGGATTTTTATAGAGGGAGTCCATGATATGAGGCAGGTCCAGGGTGGGAAACATGGGAAATTGCAAGGTGCACATAAGGGAGGGGGCACAAAGCCATGGTCCACCAATAACTATGTATAATTGATTAAATTGGGATCAAATGGAACAGCAAATCATGTAGCAAGTAGACATGAGTAGAGAACAAGCAGACGTGAATACAGTCCCCTGCATGGGGCTGGCCGAGAGGCTCTTCCTAGTTTTCTGAAGGTGATGGAGACCTATTTAGAATATTAATCCCTGATGTTTATCCTTAGGAAGTATGTGGAGCATTTGTTCATCTTTTATCCTTAGGACTGGCCCAAAGGGGAGGTGCCTGTCTCACACAGTTGTAAGATATCTGGTGCCCTGCACTGGCTGTTTTGAGGGGCCTAGCCCTATCTGACTGCCTATAATATTTTATCAAACTTACTTCTCTGTAACGATAAGGATCTTCAACAACTTCCCTTCTTACCAGCATCAAATTAGAAACAGCGGCCTGAAGGTGTAGCTCCCTGGCACACTACTACCCTGGCATGCACAAGACCCTGGGTTCTATCCCTAGTATGGCAAAGGACAGCGCACCTCACTGACTAGGCTGCCTGCTGTTTAGTTTGGGCAAGTTTTAAATCCTTGAGAGACCAGAAATTTCACTGGCCCAAGCTTCTTTGTGGAAGTGGGTATGTCACCAGACAGGGCCCTGGGGGGTTCCAGAAGCTGACATAAGGAAACTAATACCCCCTCCGCGTACAATAAGAAAAAGAATTTCCAGAACTATTCAGTAATTGTACCAGAAAGGTTTTACTGGGCAGAAATTCAAACACACACACTCCAAGAAACAATGCAGGCTATAGAGAGAGAGGGTTGCAAAGTTTCTTGAAATGGGGATCATTGTGCTCCTCCTGAAGGAGTGAAAATCCCAGTAAAAAGTGCCCCAGCCCTCAGAAAGGTATGGGTTAGGTTTTTTGTTAAGATAAATAATTTAAACATTCTCTGAATTCCCTCAACCTGCTCTTTATCTTGGGATCAGGTTCCTGGTCTTTACTTTCTCAGTTAAGCCGATTTATGGCTCTTAGGTATGCCTGAGGAATTTTGGGTGTAATGGTTCTGGAAGGAAAGGAGCCTAAAGTTAAGCAAGGGAAGCTGGTACATGGGTCACCCTGGGTGACTTTGACTGGGCCCCAGAAATTGCAGTCCTTTTAAAAGTATAATTTCTACTGATGATTTCATTGTCTCTTTTCTACCTAGTTTTTATTTCTCTTATCTTGTCTCAAAGAATATGAGAGGATAGGAGGTTCATAGAGAGTATTTGAACACACATGGGAAAGCCTTGCCTCCAGATTTACTTTTTTTGTGGATATACCCATTTATTGTGGAAAACTATAACATACAGGTAAGAAATGGGGGTTACTCTGAAAAACGGCAATATATAAGTAATAAAAGCCCCCATCATTGCAGGACCCTGAAACAATTCTGTTAATGTGTTGGTTTGTAGCCTTTTATATTTGCCATTTATAGTTTGGATTTTTTAAAAAAATTTATACCTAGGATCATGATGTATATAGTTTTCTCCTCTTCAGTATTTGCTTAACACGCAGCGAGCACTTTTCATGCCAATAAGTAGACACATACTAGTGCTTCAGTGACTAGGTAGAATTCTTGATGTATCATAATGTTCAACAAAATATTATTGTTGGATGTTTAGGGTATCTGTGTATTTTTATTAGTGCAATTTGATTATGTAGAAAAATAGGCTTAAGTGTGGCATTTTCATACATGCAGACATCAGACTTCTGTCCTTACTGCCATGGCGTGCTGAATCAGTGTCTTGCTTCCTGAGCTGTCCAGAAGAGTCCAGGATGTAGACTCTTCTTTCAGTTTAGGCTGCTGATATACCTTCTGCCCCCTGTGGCCTGGAGGGTCTAGGATCAAGAGCAAGAATGTGACTGAGCAGCTTGAAATCTGGAAATCAGAGGAGAAGAGCAGGAAGTTATTCTAGTTTGTTTGGTGCACTGTAGCAAAATCTTATGGACTGGATGCATTTATTTATTTATTTATTTATTTATTTATTTATTTATTTATTGTGGTACTGTGATTGAACTCAGGACCTTGTCCTTGCTAGGCAGGTGGTTACTCCGCTGAGCTATATCTCCAGCTCTGGATGCTTATAAACAGTAGAAATAGGTTTCTTCCAGTATTCCAGTTCTGGGCTTAAGGAAGTCCAAGATCAAGGTGGTGGCAGCTGTCTGGCGTGGGAGGGTTGTTTCCTCATCCACAGAAAGCTATCTTTCCCCTGTGTTTTCAGTTGTGCGAGCAGATGGAGGTCTATGGGATCCCCTTTATACAAGCACTAATCCCCTTCTAATACTATCACCTTGGAAATGGCAACATATGAATTGGCAGGGCACAAACACACAGGCCATAGCAGAGGTGTTCATTCTCAGCTGTCCTGGAGATGCCTTAAAGATTAGCATGACCCTTCTTCCTTCTTTCCTCTGTGTCCTCAGTTCTTAATTGAATGTTTGTTGAATGAATGAATGAATGAGTGAATCAGTGAATGGCAGACAGACCTAGGAGCAAGTCTCCCCTCTGGTACTATTAGCTGAGCTTCTTTCTCCACCTGGAAGGGGAGGATAATAACAACCTTGTGGAGGTGCTGTGAAGATTTAAATATCAGCTACTCTGTTCTTCTTTCTTATATTTAATTTCCCTCAGTCGCCCTTTCAGCAGAGTACCCATTTTGCATTTCGACCTTTCTGTCCACTTTTTTTTTTTATTTTGCTTCTTATCAAAGACAGAGCTGGCTAGAAGGTAGCTAGCTCTGCCTTCCCTGTCATCCGATCTGCCTCAGCCCATACTTCTATTCATTCTTTGCCCTCCTTTGTCTAGTTAAGAGTGTAAAAATATCCTTTGTGTTTTGTGGGTCATAAATTAAAGCATAGCACACACAAGGATAAAATATCAGCCCATCAGTCAACCTACATAATGTCCTTTTTTTTTAATAAGGCCAAAAAATATCATAATTCTAATTCTAAAAACCATTACATTTCTTTTGATTTCTTAAAATGCAATTGAATTTGAGATAGTAAATCAAAATCTTTTATTAGCATTACACTGAAGTAGCTTTCTATCTCCAAACAGGTCACATTTTTGGGAGCAATTTCCCAATATGTAAAATGAATAATGATTGCTTTAGAATAATCATAATTACATCCCCAAAAGGGAATTTTATCTCAGTTAATTTCTTTCTTTGTACTGTTAAATGACTGATTCTGAAGCAATTATAAAGCACAGCATTATTTTTCACCACTGAATAGCACACCCATTATCCTTCCTGTCTCCTGTGTTTCTGCGCCCTGCATACATTTGAAAACAGTGGTTTTGAGATTTCAACTCATCATGCCCAATGCCATTTTGAAAGTCAATTTTCTAGTCGACCTTTGAGTGTGTACAACTCTGTACAGCAGTTCAGGGACTGGAGAAAGTGTGTAGGAGGGCGGCTATTGAAACTTTATCCTTTCTGATTTTGGTTTCCACTTTGCTATGGAGTTTTGTGTGGGTGGTGAGAGCAGATTGACATCTTAGAAAACCAGCTCTCTCTCCTCTGTGCAAGAGCTGCGCCTTCACAACAGCTGAGCATGGACTTTGTGGGGCTCCCCTGGGGAGGGCTCGGTGTCTTGGGTTGGCCTTCCGGGGCAGGTCCTTGGGGCAGTTTGTCCTGATGTGTGTTACATCTCACCTTATTGCTGGCCCCCTATAAGCCTGGTTCCTTCCCTCAAGAAGTTAATTGTCAGATCTTAGCAAGAGGAGCAAGTGAGGATGCTTTGTGAACTGCACAATACATGCAACAGGGAAGTAACTTAGTGATTCAGCTGAAGTTAGGTTGACCAGGGTTCAAATCCTGCCCCTGGCTTCGCACAAGCCAAGGGACTCTGCATGACTTGAACCTGCTCACCTTGAACTGTCCTGCATTATACAGTGGAAAAGGAACTGAGCCTCACTTAAAAGGTTGATTAGGAAGCCAAATGAGTCAAGGTATTCAGCGGGGTTCATGCCGAGCCTCACTCTCAGAAAGCACTGGACACATGGTAAACACAGGGCCAGAGCAACCAGGCTCCAGCAGGAGAACTGAGTACGGATGAGTCCGACATCTTCACTTAACTCCTTACTGTGGCTTCCTCAAGAGGCTTTGCTTGTGTGCATTCATGCTTGCCTGTGCCTGAGCACGTGTGTGTGTGTGTGTGTGTGTGTGTGTGTGTGTGTGTGTGTGTGTGCGTGCTCATGTGTCCCGACAACACCTTCAGACTGGAAGGGACAGCCAAATGTTGGCTGTGTGTGTCTGTGTGGCTGGGAGGCAGCGCATGTGGCCGTATTCACGTGGCAGTATCCTCCTCTCTTCCCCTTTGGGAGCATTATCCCTGGAATGGGTTCGAAAGCCAGCATCTGTAGCTTCTCCTTGGACAGCTTTTCTCCCTAGGAGCTCAGGCCATCTCTGAGCTCATTGCTCCCCACTGCAGGTGATGTCGCAGGCCTGTGCACATGTGTAAAATAAGACTCCTCCAAAGTGGAGGACAGCCTCAGGCCACAGCTCACTGGCTTTGGCAGCAGCCTTGGGCTGCTCCCCGCCCCCCACCAGTGTCCTTGGCTCGGACTCCCAGCAGTTGTCTGCTTGCTGTTCTCACGTCTTACTCATAATCACGGGCTGTTCTCAATCTGTCTTTTTCTGATTTCCTTTTTCTTCTTCCTCCACCTCCTCTTTTTTTTTTTTTTTAAAGAAAAAAGACTTCCATTTCCTCCTCCAATTCCCAGCAGTCCCAATTTTCCTTTCTTGTACCTCTCCTTGGTGTTGTTGCCCAGGCTCAGCCAAATGGTACAGAGCAGGCAGGGCATCCCTGGAGGATTGTGTCCTTTTGCAAAGCCAGAGGATGGCACTGCCAGCGGCCACTCTTCCCAGCTCTTTGTGCTTTGGGTAGGGTGAGACCAAGTGGCATGGTGCTGTCTATTGGTCCCAAAGAGCAGCAGTCCGTGCTCTCTGCAAACATCTCCATTGTCTACACAGTGCCCCCTCCCCACCCCCAACACTTGACATATCTGCTGCTCATTCAGGATAACAAATCCAAAAGCTCAGTAGCGACCTCTTCATGCAGTAGGTCACAGTAAGGAGACCTCAAAGCCTCTTCGTGTCACCAGCCTGTGCAGCAAGAATTTCCCAGGCTTGGGGCCTCTCAGGCTGTTTATCTCTCTGCTTGACTGCCAGCCACCTGGTAGTATTATCAGGGGTGACTTATGACAGGCAGGCACTTGACTTCCTGAATCAAAATTTTCTGCAAGGGAACCTGTTGAGTTTGTTTGGTCAATTTTAAAAATGCATATACAAGCAACAAACGTATATGTGCTTATTTCTAACACAAAGGTAGTGTATCACAATTCCACTTCTTAATACTTTTTTCATCTTTATTAGTACATGCTTGATTATAGTTGTCACAGTACACGGTGTGGTGCTAGGGATTGAACCCAGAGCCTCATGCATGCCAGGCAACTCTTTTTACCACTGACTCACACGTGCAACTTGCTAGATCTACAGAATCTGGGTTTTATCAAGTTCACGGTCCACTCCTACTCAGGGTACAGACTTTACCCAGGGGGCAGTTTCAGCAGTATGTAGGATTTTTATCCTCCTCTGGGACCTCAGGGGCCTAACCTTGCGCTGATATAAGGCAGTGTGTTGTAGCAAGTCAGCCCATCTTAACAGGGTAAAACAACAAGAGTGTATTCTCTTACAGTTCTGGCAGTCAGAACTCAGAAATCAAGGTCACCGAGATATAGTCAGAGTGTCCACAGGCCTGGTTTTCCTTGCCTTTTGCAGCTCTTCCTGGCTGCCTGTGTGGCTCAGCCCATAGTCCTCTGGCCCCATCATTGAAGCTCATCATTCCAGTCTCTCTTCTGCTATCCGCTGTATTGTTCTCTGTCTCTTCCTGTCTTTCATTTCCAGGATGTCTGGGGTCACAGTGGACCCACAGGGATAATCGTCTTCTCACCTCTAGAACCTTAGCTTCGTCACATCTGCAAAGAAGTCTCTTCTGTCTTGTAAAGAAGCATTGTCACAAGGGCAGTGATGAGCCTGTGACACCTCTGTGGGCGGCATTGTTCAGCTCTCCATGGGTAGCTTCTACAAAGGCCCTCCCCGCTGTGTTACTGTGTTAGCAGAAAGCCACTGCGCCAGTCAGTGTTTATCACAGCCTTGTCTGTACTAACCCAATTGACCTTTGCTGTTCCCAAGGTTACAGGAATCCCCGAGGGGCCCTATAACCCCAGGCCATGCCCCTCACACAGCGACTTGTCATCCTGGCAGGGCTCTTATAGAGCCTGAGAATTCCTTGACAATTCAGGCCAAGTCACTGTCCTTGAGGGCAGGGAAAGACTC
>PVJA010043179.1:0-16917 GCA_004027025.1 Myocastor coypus | reverse complement strand
TTTTTTAATTTTATTATTTTTATTCTTGTTTCAGAATCTTTGTTTGTTTATTCACTTGTTTTTATGGCCAGCTCAGCCCGCCCCCCAGAGGGCAGGGCTGGCACAGCATGTGGTGCCGGGGATCGAACCGAGGTCCCTGAAGCCGCCCAAGCTTTCCCAAGCAGGCGCTTTAGACCAGTGAGCCATCCCGCCAGGCCCCTCAAATTCTAATTACATTAATTTGGGTCTTTTCTTTCTTTGTTTTGGTAAAATTGACTGAGATTGTATCTATTTTGTTTATTTTTAAGAACTAGCTTATCTTAGATACTTTTATTGTTGCTGAAACAAAGTATCCAACACCCAAACTTGAAGGAGGAGAGGGTTATTAACATAGTTCACAGAGGTTTCAGTTCTTAATTGCCTGGCTCCAAGGTAAGGTGGCTTGAAAGAGCTCACCCCATAGGAGAACAGTTCATGTCAGCAGAAAACAGCAAAACCAAGCCAGGAAAGGGAGAGACAAGTCTGTCCCTGCTCCTTTTATCTTATCCAGACTACTGGGATTAGGGTAGTGTCAACCTAATGAGGGGACTAATCCCAGCAATCATACACCCTTAATCCTGGCACCCGTAATCCAAACATTGAACCATGAATCAATCACAAACTAGATTCAGCTACCTCTGAAAAAGCCTCATCTGATAATGCAGTGGGCTTTGGGGGGCAGGGACACATAACACAGCTCTTGAGGTTACTGACTCTTTGCACTTTTTTAGTATCAAATAGACTAATTTTTGCTCTAATCTTTACATTTTTGTTTTTTGACCTGACTTTGGATTAGGATTGTTCTTATTTTTCTAGGACTTTCTGTGATATTTTTTTTCTCATTGATTTTTAGCTTCATTGCACTGTGTCCTGATAACATACATTATTTTCCTTTTGATGATTCCTTTCTTTCCCCTTCTGTTTAATAGATTGTCCTACCTGGTGAATCCATTCTATTAGAGATTTTTATATAATTGCTTTCATTTTCTCTTCTAGGACATTCTTGGAAAAAATTTTGCAGTGCTTATTCTATGGTCAATTTCTTAATGTGCTATTTCTTATGGGAAAAAATCTTATTTCTCCATCAGTTTTTAAAGGTAATTTTGCAGGATATATTAGTCTGGACTAGAAATTATTTTCTTCTAGAGTTGGAAACACTTTACTCCAAGCTCTCCAGGATTTTAAGGTTTGTTTTGAGAAATTGGATATAACTCTAATGGGTTTACCTTTAAAAGTGATTTGTTGCTTGTCTCTAACAGCTCTTAAGATTCTGTCTTTGTGTTGGACACTTGGGATATTTACTATG
Organism: Myocastor coypus; assembly: GCA_004027025.1. NCBI lineage: Eukaryota > Metazoa > Chordata > Mammalia > Rodentia > Myocastoridae > Myocastor > Myocastor coypus. The sequence goes on along the minus strand of PVJA010043179.1, from coordinate 15,593 downwards.
ATGTGTCACAGACATAGTTTTCTCAGATTTTGGGTTCCAGATGCCTTACTTTGCATTTAAATTATGTTCCCATATTTGAAAAGGTTTCTGCTATGATTCTTGTAAATAGGTCTCTAAAACAACTTCTATGAGGATGGCAGAGCAGTAAGCAGTAATAAATTAGCCTCTTCCAGGCTCAGAATCCAGACACTAGAAAATAATAACTTGGCGAAGAAAAAAAGGAAGGAAGTGTTTTCCTGGGGCCCAGGAAGTATGTGAAGGGACAACTGGAGCTCAGGAGAAACTGAGGAAGCAGACTATAATGCAGAAAAAAGAAAGGGCAATCTTCACTTTCTCCATAGCTCCTGGCTTCTGGATAGAGAAAGGAAGATTGAATGTGTAGAGCCAGTGCCAGTGGGCAACCCTAAAGGCTTTCAAAAGGAAACACACCAGTGGAATGGAGCAAAAGACACCATGCTCTACAACAGGTAATAAAGGACTGTTGTTTAAGTATCTGTCACGTCCCCTGGAGAGGGTACCCAGTTGGATGACATTTTAGGGAAGGGCAAACTGAATCTTAGACTTAAAGCAGCATGGAGTTGGCTTCATCTCAACGTGCCCAGTGTCAAAGTTCCACAGTGACTGGATGAGAGACAATCAAGGGAGGTGTCCATGGTCAGGGAGACATAGTCGGTCCAGCAAAGACACCCAGAGTGCTTTAAGGTAAATGGTTCAGGCTCCATCCATATGACCAGACATCAGACTCAACATGAATTTCTGTAAATTTGAGTACACAGAATGAGCTGTATGACCTGGCCTATGACCAGCTTCTTGGGATTACCCAGCAAGCATCTGAGACTATTTCCCTTGTCTACAAGTGGAAACAGTCATGCTTTAAACTGGACACTGTCTCAAAACTAGAAGACAACTGTAAGCGTAACATTACAGGGAAATTTCTTCCTTTTTTTTTTTTTTAAATTCATTTGGATTTTATCTGATTGTTTGTTTTTGTTCTATTGTAAGTATTGCTGTTCTTTTTAGATTTTTGCTTTTTCCTTTCCTTCCATCCTACCTTCTTCATCAATTTCCTGAGGCTTGGGTAATCTTTCTTTTTTCCTCTTCTCCATTTTAAATTTTCCTCTACTTTTAGTAAAATTGCTTTATTGAATGTATATTTACCTCATATAATTTTATAATCTGTCATAAATTTGTTATTACAAGTAGAAATCTTGCACCTGGGGTTAAAGGTTGCAAATTATTAGTTATCACAGTTTGTCATTTTCTAATATGTGTTTGATGCTGTTGTTATTGCCAAGTATACTACTCTAGGTAAGGTAAAATAGCTGTGATCAATTGATATTCCCTGAATGTCAATAACCAGATTGATTGGGACATAGAAACCTACAGTTCAATGCAACTCAACTTGAGTGCTAGTGCAAACAGGCTGCAACTTTTCATCCTTAATGAACAGAAGAGGTGGGAACCTGGGATGGACTCAAGGCCGAAAGCCAGCTATGCCTAGAAGATGTCTCTGAAAAGTAGTTATTTCCTAGGGTAGTCTCCATACTAGTAATAAAACTACTTGCCACAAGCAGTTTACGACCTCAATGAAGAAGAGAGACAGAGAGAGAAAGAGATTGAGACAGAGACAGAGACAGAGAGAAGAAGAAGAAGAAGAAGAAGAAGAAGAAGAAGAAGAAGAAGAAGAAGAAGAAGAAGAAGAAGAAGGGGAAGAAGAAAAGAAGAAGAAAGGAAGAGGAGGAGGAGCGGGAAGAAGAGGACAAGAGAAAGAAAAAATTGATGCAAGATGCAACCTAGCACTCCCAACTCAGCCAAAGCAAATTCAGGGGGCATTGAGGTAGAAGAAATCAAAAGCCACCCAGCTGAACTTTCTTAAAATAGTAGCAGTCAACAAAGAAGCATCAGAGCTAAACCAAACATTTGAACAAACGGACTAAGTAGATATTTACAGTGTGCCCCACTAACCAGCAGAACACACATTATTTTCAGTAGCACACGGGACTTTCTCCAAAACAGACCACATACTAGCTCATAGAACATGCTTAAGTAAATGCAAAGGAATTGAAATTATTCCATGTGCCTAACAGATCATAGTAGAATGAAAATTGGAAACCAGTGGCAAAAGACACCACAAAACTGCACGAACACATGGCTATTAAATACTACTCTCCTGAAAAACCAAAAAGCCACCGATAAAATTAAAGAAGACATTAGTTTCTACAATTCAGTGATAATGCCAATACAACATAGTGAAACTTAAAGGACACAATAACAGAAGAAATAGAAATGAATTCCTGTATTGGAAAAACAGAATGAGCTCAAACAAATAACTTAATGTTGAACTTCAAAGTTCTAGAAAAAGAAGTGCAAGTTATACCCAAAGCCCCTATGAGCAAGAAAAATAAAGATCTCAGAGCAGAAATTAATACTATTGAGATTAAGAAAACAACACAAAGGATTAGTGAATCAAAGCTTTGGTTCTTTGAAAAATTTAATAAAATAGACAAATCCTTAGCCAACTTTATTATTATTATTTTTTTTTTAAGAGGAAAGACACAAATCAATGCAGTTAGGAATGAAAAGGGTAAATAATAATGGACTTGTGAATTTCTGCAAGACCCACTCTAATAAGATGGAAAACTCAGAAGAAATAGATAGGCTCATAGACACATATGAATTACTAACACTGAATCTAGAAGATATAAAAATTCTAAATAATCCGATATCAGTAAATGACACTGAAGAAGTATTTTTTTAAAAAACTATCAGAAAAAAAAGCCCAGATTTGGACAGATTCACTGCTGATTTCTACTTGAATTTTAATGAAGATATAATGGTACTACTCCTCAACATTTTCAACAAAATTGAAAGAAAGCAATACTCTCAACATCATTCCTAGAAACAAGCTTTATCCAGGTACCAAGACCTTGGACGGACCCAACCAAAAAAAGAAAACTATAGGTCAGTCTCCTTAATGCAAAAATCCTCAATAAGTTACTGGCCAATCAAATGCAACAAATCAACAAAAAGGTGTACATCATAACCAAGTAAGATTCATCCCAGAGACGTAGGATTTGTTCAACCTATATGAATCAATAAATATAATACACCACATTAACAGAACCAAGGACAAATGCACATAAACGTCTCAATAGATGAGGAAAAAGCATTTGTAAATTCCAAACACCCATTCATGATAAAAACCCTAAAGAAAATTATAATAGATATTTTATCTGGTTTAGATTTTTCAGCTTTTTGTTCCCCTATTAGAGATGTTCAAGGGTCAGAGATTTGAGAAAATCCCATACCAAGAATTTGGAGTTTTCATCCTTCAACTCTCACTTTCTGGTATTCCTGCTCTCACTTTTAAATAGATGACCCAGTTCATTAAAAAACCCTCTTATCTGATTTTTATACTGTAAGACAATAAGTTTTCTCTCACAGTTTTAGTCACCCAACGTGGCCAAAGAACAGGCACAAAAGGTGAAACTGACACATGTTTTCTTTTGCCAATTTGACCTCTCTCGGTAACCATTTTGCCTTACTATTTGATCCTTTCAGATATTTGGGTTTTTCCCTGCAGAGTGGATAGTTACCTACCAGAAGGTTAGCTTTGTGAGTGGTGTCTTGAGAGTGAATCTTTGCTTTGGTTTTGTTTGTTAGTGGGTTTTGTTGTTGTTGTTGTTGTTATTGTTGATAATATTCTATATAAGGTAAAATATTTGAACAGACATCTAAGGGAAACTACTTGTATACCTAAGACAAAAGCTCCAGGACGAGAGAACAGATGTGGTGATCTTGTAGAAAGACATCCTACCCAAGAAAGAAGAGTATATGAGCGTGTTTAAGACCATTACATGAGAAGGGCAGGAGAGAAAGTCAAAGAGTAGGACCAGGTCATGTAGTTACTTGTATCCCATAGTGACAACTGTGAATTTTAATTCGAGTATGGTGAGGATGTATTGGACTACCTGTGGTAGCCAATGTTACATAAGATGTTTTTAAGAAATTATTCAGCTGTTGCATAGAGAAAAAATTCAAATGAGTGAGTCAGCTAAAGTGTTTAAAAAGAAGTTCATTCAAGCCATTAAACAACCGATGACAACAGCATATGTCAATATGTAGCAGCACATGAATTTATAGTTAATTTTGAAGGTAGGAACAGGAAGTTTCTAATAATTTACAGAGGAAGTATGAACAAAAGGTACTCACTGATGAACCTCCCAAGGGAGAACTGTGAAGGTGTCCTTTTATGAGACGAGGGTAAACAGATGTGGTGGGAGGAGAATCAAGAGTTCATTTGGGTTTCATTACATTGAGGTCTACTAGACACATTGAAGTGAAGATGGAGTATGCTCTTAGATATGAAAATTTAGAGCTACTCAATGGAAAGCCACGGAACTTGATGAGTTTGGAGAGGGAGGGGGTAAAGACTGAAACCAACAAAGATCTGAAAATCAAAGTGTTGGAGAATCCAGCAGCTACAACAAGAAAGAGGTATAAGGCAGTAAGAATAAAACCAGGAAAGTGTAATGTTTACAGAAGGGGATGGGAAAATAATTAAAATATGTTATGTTCATGTACCAACTTGTTAGTAAAAATATAATCATTGTGTATGGACAACATATACTAATTTTTTTTTTTTTTTTTAAGAAAGGAAGTTAGGAAAGAATGCTACTTGCTAGTTCTGGTAATTTGAGGACAATGACCACTTCTATAAGAGCTATATGAGCAAAAGAAAGAGCAAAAACCATCAAGAAAGAACAACAGGACAAATGTATAGAGATTAGGAGAATAAACGATTCTTTCAAAGAATTGTGCTGAAAAGAAAGCAGCCGCTAGTGGTGATCATGTGGTGCTAAGGAAGTGAGCTGTTATGGGAGCTGTTGCAACACTTTGTAAATTGCCCTGAGTCAGGGCCAACGATGCAAGTCAGAGAAAGGTTAATCATGAGGTCCAGTCTTCGAGCAGACTCCTAGAGATGAAGTCTAATACCTATGGAGCAATCAATCCTTGGCTGTCTTAGTTCCCTCTTACATTGCTGAGACAAAATACCCAATGGCAGAAAATTAAAGTAGGAAAAGTATTTTAACATATTTAACATTTTGTAGAGGTTTCAGTCCACGCTCTGCTGGCTCCAAGGCAAGGTGACGTGGCAGAAGTGCATAGCAGGAACAACAGTCCATGGCAGGACAGACAGACACCAGTGCAGCTTGCCTTTCTTCTATCCTTGTATCGGATCCAGGCTATAAATCTATTGCTTGGTGCTGCCTACTTCCACAGTGGCGCTGCCCTCTTTAGTCAATCTATTCAGCCAGACCCAGAACCATGTTAATCTTAATCTATCCAGAGGACTAACCCACATATCACACACCCTTAATCTATAATCATGCACCCGAATCCAGCCAGCATCACATACTTGTGGTCCAGCCACTCCCAGAAACCCTACTTAAGAATGTCTGAGGCTTTGGGGCACATTTAAATACAAAGTATAATATAAATAATCTTATCATTTTTAGAAAAGAATGTAACTTATTCCTTGGGGAAAACATTAAATTGTAGATAATGCGGGTGCAGCAAGATGGCCCAAAGAACCTGAGGATCCAGACACCTGGCCCAAGGCAGCTTCTGTGCAGGTTTTAGCAGTGGCCTTCAAGGGTATGAATGCTGGCAGGTCAGGGATATGGGCTGAAGCCATGGGGCTTGTGGTGGCAAGACCAAGGCCAAGGCCATCTTTGATGACATTTCTAAGACCTACCACCCTACTTGATCCTTGACCTCTGGAAAAAATACTGTTTATAAAGCCCATCTCCTTACCAGGAATTCACCCTGGCCATCTTATAGAATCCCACATCAGAGTCTCTATCCAGAGGACCCATGCTCCAGCAGTAACTATAGCATAGATCATTTCTACCAGAAAAATAAAATGAATGATATTTGCAGGTGTGGAGCAGGGAGACAGTATACGAATGTACGTAGCGTATATTTCAATGAAGTTATTTTTATAAACTGATACTAAAACATTAACAACTACCCACAAAACCTTCTTTTTTTACATTAAAGGCCAATACTATTTCTTGTTCATTTCAGTCTCTCAGCACCACTTCTCATCACATTTAAACAACAATAGGAGCTAAATCAGTGTCTGGCTATTCTTTTAAATAAGATCTCACTCTATTGTCCAGGTTGTTTTTAAACTTGTGATCCCAGTAGCTGGGATCACAGGCTGTGCCACAAGGCTAACTTCTGGCTATCTTCTTGTCTCTTAAGTGGCTATGTTTACTTTTTGAGCTACTCATAAATGGTGATTCTGTCATAATCTTTAGTGATAATTTGTGTAAGATTTAAGCAGCTTAAATCCTTTTGCCATATCTATTGGAAAGTTAGACCACTTATCGTAATTTGGCAGAGGAAAACAAAATCTGCTTATCACTTTAATGTAGAGGACCACATTTTCATACTTTTGAACATTTCTGTTAGGTATTTCAAAGAAACTAGAAAGAACACTGGTGTGGATATCAAGGGATGTGCTTTCTAGGCCAGTCTCTGTTCCTTGCTAGGACAAATGGAAGCAGATCTGTTCATTCTTCAAGTGGGACTTTTGGATAATTTGTAGTTATAATAATTATTTAGACTTTCATGAAACTGTATTGGAGGAGGTATAACAAGTGTCCATTTATTTTTAAATGTATTTTCTTTTTCTATGTATTTAACAGTACAGAGTCTACAAGATTTCACCACACAGATGGGACTCATGATGATCCTCCTGTTTTCAGCCTCCCTAGCACTGGGATTACAGGCACGTGCCCCCACTCCTAGTCTCAGTCACCATATCAGTGTGCCTCAGGGGCAGGGCTAGCATGGCAGGCTGGGAACCAAATCCCATTCTCCATGCCTGCCTCAGTAGGTGCTTCAGTCTGCTGAGCTATCTGGCTGGCCTCATTTATTAAATATTGGATTGCAAATCAGTGGCTGCACTCAAGAGTGTCATATTCTTATTGGGGAACTTCCTCACTAGCCATTGGTACAAAACCACCAGATACCTTGCTTTGTTCTCTGTTTCTACTTTTAGAGGCAAAAAAGCTGGCCAAGCACATCCTGGAAGATAAGCAAAGAACAGGCTATTTTGGGCATCCCTGTCCCATGGAAAGGAAATGTACCTCCAAATCTATGCATAATTGAGAAACAGGCCCCTCTTTGCTTAGATTTTCTCATTCGAAAAATAATATGGTTGGGGGTGAGAGTCTTTAAAACATAGTTCAAGCCAGGTAAGGCAGCACACACCTGTAATAGCAGCACTAGGAGGTTAAGGCAGGAGGATCACTGTAAGTTTGAGTCCAACCTGGGTTATAATGTGAATTCAAGGCCAGACTGAACTGCATAGAGAGACCCTATCTCAAAAAGACAAAACAAAATAAAACAACATATAGTTCAATACTAGTATCCTATGCAGTGGTGCCTCAATTTACAAATTCAATTTTCTTCATGATTTTTTGGAAGGTGGGGTGCACTTGTGTTTGTATGGGGACGATGGCCATAGTCCTGTTTGCCACCTAGTTTGTGAACAGAAGCAAAATTTTGCTGAACACTTTTGTTTGTGAGGTGAGTTGTTTGCAAGCAGAAGTGTTTCTGAACTGAGATATTACTGTAGTTCTATTCCACTACATCCATCTTTAATCTTCAGGGCTTTTTGTTTGTTTGTTTGTTTGTTTCCTTTCATGAAAACACTATTGCAGTCTCCGAGTCATTTTTAGTTATCTCCTTTGGTCTGAATTCAAAACTTTAACCTAGAATCTCAGTGCTCCAACGTTTGCAAAGACAACTTGTGAAAAAGAATATTTTCTTTCCTAATAGCTACCGTGACTCATATTAAATGATAGCAAGTGAGAAACTTTTATACAGATAGATGAAAAAGTAACTTATTCTATTTTTCAAGTAAAATTATGAAAATACTTTCAGTTGTATCAGTAGCCAGTTTTTGTCTTCAAAAAAATATATCTAATTTCATGTTTAACTAAACCACACCATTTTTCTGAATATGGCTTTCTGCTCATCTTTTGAATTAGGTTATCGTTAAGTGAAGATTTAAATTCTCTTTTGAGGGTATTTCTCTTTTGAGAAGTAGCCTTTATAGCAATTTCACTTAACACTGTTTTCCAGAAACTACCGTACTTCTCCTCTGTTATCTGACTTCCTTTTTAAATTTATTGCTATTGTATGCCAGTAGTTAGGATAAACATTCTGAAACAAAACTCTCTGGAATGTTCATATGCTCAAAGCGTGCTCCGGCAAGTGCCAAGGAAGCAAGACATAGGCAACCAATTCGTTGATGGCCTCTTCAAATCCAGGCGATCTTCCTACATTATGTCATTATATACAACATTGTATTACTTAATCTGCATAATGGCCTCAGGAAGGAAATGGACATGTGGTTAAACTCTTCACCCAAAAGAACGTTGTTAAAAATAACAAATTCAGGTTTAAACACAAGTTGACCCAACTGCACTATATCAGTGGAGTCTACTCACGTTAATATTAATATTAAAAATTTACTATTAACCCATTCTCAGTTATCAGATGGTGTCCAAGCAGGAAAACAGAATTTTATCCAATTCAGGCTATAAACGCATCGCTTGGTACTGCCCACTTCACAGTGAGTCTTCCCTATTTAATAAATCCATTCAGCCAGACCCAGAACCATGTCAGTCTATCCAGAGGACTAATCCACATATCACACACCCCTAATGCAGCATCACACACTCATGATCGAGCCATCTCCCAGAAATTCTACCTAAGAATGTCTGGGGCTTTGTGGAACATCTAGATACAGGGCATAATATGAAAAACATCTCTCATTTTTAAAAAGGAACATAACTTATTCCTTGGGGAAAATACCAAATTGTGGATAATGCTGGCATAGCAAGATGGCCCAAAGAACCTGAGGATCCAGCACCTGGTCCAAGGCAGCTTCTGCCCAGGTTTCAGCAGTGGCCTTTGAAGGTATGTGTATTGGCAGGTCAGGGGTAGGTTAAGGATACACATTCCTAACAGGGAATGAAACCCAAAGAGAAATGGAGCTAACATTCACAGGGCTGTCTTGCTGAAGATGCCAGCCATTTCTGATGTTGCTGTTTCTTGAAATTCAACAACTATTATTGTCATCTTTCAGTAAGCTGAGAATTTGCATTTCCACAGAATCTGCAAGAACTGTACTAAGTGTATCCACTGATAAGACTGCTAGAATCTATGGTTGCCTACCAGATTCTGAGACAGAAAAATGGGGGCAAATGGCTTTCTCTTCCTGCTTTCCAGGCTTTCCCATAAGACCTGCTTTTGGCAGAATGTACCTGGAGACTTTCTAGCAAGGAAATCTAGAACATGATCTTGCAGATTTTTTTTTAGCACTCTGTAATATAAATGCAAGTGATGTGAAGCAAGAATAAAGTTAAAGACCAGCTTTTCCTGGAAGTAGTACCAGAGCATTGATTTTTGTCATTAGGTTGGTTTTGGAAGCCTCTCTCTTTTAATAAATGATATGTGATTTACTGTCCCAGGTCAGCGTGACCTACATCACCACTTCTGACTTATGCAGAAAAAAAAGTTTATTGGAAGACTATTGAGTAATTCACAGACATGCACGAAGGCTGGAGAAACCTCAACTTAAGAAACAATGACACTGTCATGGTTTAGGCTTTGCAAGAGGAACAATACAATACAGGAAACATATTTAATAAGATTACTTTATAATAGTCACCAAAGGAATCGTATACAAAGAGAGTGCAGGACATCTGTGACAACACTAAAAACCAAAGAATCCTTCTGGGATTCTGGGATGCCATGGTAATGTTCTGCATGAATCCGGTTGAAGATCTGGAGACTGAAACAATACCTCTGTCAAGTCCAGCTAGAAGCCCAGAGCCCAAGACAATATTAATCAGTGCTGGAAGATAGAAAGTCTATGCCAGTGGAACAAAGGATGTGAGACAGCAGGCTGCAGGGTCTGAACTGGAGCCAGGAAGTACTGTTCCAAGTAAGAAGCAGGGCTCCCCAGAAAGGTACCGTAGCCATCCTCAGGAACAGTGAAGGCCTCAGCTCCTCCAGCAACGAAGAAAGCTGAGTCCTCATCAGGAAAGGCAACTCAACAAGCTTCTAGGACAGTGGTTCTCCACCTTTCTAATTCTGTGACCCCGCAATACAGTTCCTCATGTTGCAGTGACCCCAAACCAAAAAATAATTTTGGTGGCTACTTCAAAACTGTAATTCCAAATAAATAGCATTTTCTGATGGCTTTAGGTGACCCCTGTGCTTTGGTCGTTCAACCTCCACGGGGGTCGCGACCCACAGATTGAGAACCGTCATTAGGAGATTGAGCATCTTCTCAGTCTTCCTCTCTGGAGTCACGAAGTGATGATCAAGATGAGGAACTGAGCTCCCCGGAAGAGAACCATAGTTATTCTGCGTGACACTGAGGTCCTGAGCTCCTTTGATGATGAGAACAGCTGAGTTCATCAGGAAAGCCAGCATGGCAAGCTCCTCCAAGAGGGCCAACAGCTCCCTACAGTCTCGTTTCTTCTTCTCCAGTTCTGCTTCTTGTGTGGCTGGCAACAACCTTCAGCGGGGCCTCCCACATCCAGCACCTCACCCGCTCAGTTTAGCTGGGTGTTACAAGTTAACCACCATGACTGGCCAGACAGCTCAGGGGATTAAAGCACCTGCTTAGGCAGAGCACAGCAGCCAGGGTTGGATCCCCAGCGTGCTGTGCTGGCCCCGCCCCCAGGGTGCACTGAGCCAGAGACTGCGAATGGGTGTGGTGGCGCATGCCTGTAATCCCAGTGCTTGGGAGGCTGAAAACAGGAGGATCATTATGAATCTGATCTGCATAGTGAGACCCTGTGGACCCTGTCCTAAATACATAAAAAATAAAATAATAATAAGAAAAAAAATAAAAACAAGTTAGCCACCGTTGGCAATCCACTCCCAATCTGGGGACTAGATATAGTACTATATCTGAGGGGTCTCCTTAAAAGGAGCTTAAATTTTTGCTTGAATGCAAATAGAAGGTTAATGAACTTTGAACTCTCTTCTTCAATATGAGGATTTTTATCCTCATTTGCACCCATAACAGTACTCCAAGGCGGCACCTGGTATTCAGTGCCCCTTTTAAAATGTCTTTAAAATATTAATTTAAAGCCATGGAATTCTCTCCTTGTTCCGTATATACCTCTTCCTTTTTTTTAAAAAAAAAAATCCTAATCCACAAGAAATTTTTTTTGCTCTATTTCTTCTGGCTAATTTGATCTCTACAATGAATATTATGGCTATCATTTATTGTGCATCTACTATTTTTTGAGACTTTATTTATTTATTTTTAATTTAATCTACTTCAAAGCTTCAGTAAAATTCCCTCTAAAAGACAGAAACTAAAGAGGCCGATAGGAAGTTACATAACTGGTGAATGGTAGAGCTTATAGTTGGGCCTAAATCAGCAAGATTACAAAACTTAGCTTCTTTTTAAAGGATGGGACTTGTTCTGCCTCATATGCAGGAGATGAAGAGAGGCCAGGAAGTGTACTCAGGCTTCTTGCCAGGTCTTTGTTTCAAAAGAACGTTTCAGACATAATGGAGGGATGGGATAACACAAACCACTAGAGAAGCAGTATTTCTCCATCTTATTGTTGGCTTTAATCTCAGGATTTTCTTTTTTTTTTTTTTTTTTGTCTTTTTTTGAGACAGGGTCTCACTATGCAGTTGAGGCTGGCCTTGAGCTCACTTTTGTAGCCCAGGCTGGTCTCGAACTCGCACCAATCCTCCTGCCTCAGCCTCCCGAGTGCTGGGATTACAGGCGTGAGCCACCACGCCCGGCTAATCTCAGGATTTTCTAATGAGGTTGCACACAATGATTACTGTTGTTCTGAATACTTTGGAAGTTTGCCTCTGCTTGATTTGATTTTTAAACAGGAAGTGGAAACTAAAATCAGAAAGTCTCAAAAGAATCACTCTAGTTTTATTCTAAGGCATGATACTCTTTCAGTACGTTGCTTTGTCGGGTTTGGTTTGAAGGTAATACTCTTCCCAGCTTAGAGAAATAATCTGTAAACCTAAAGAAGTAATCCTTCAGCTGGGCGTGGTGGCGCACGCCTGTAATCCCAGCACTTGGGAGGCTGAGGCAGGAGGATCCGTGCGAGTTCGAGGCCAGCCTGGGCTACAAAAGTGAGCTCAAGGCCAGCCTCAACTGCATAATGAGACCCTGTCTCAAAAAAAGAAAAAAAAAAAAAAGAAGTAATCCTTCACACAGTTGATATATACAGAATTTGTTATGGTGCACCCCCAAATTTGGGGTTTAAAAATGATTAAATTGTGGGGGTGCTGCACTCATCAATAGCTCCATCCATTGTCAAGCGCAGTAGCCAGCTAAATACGTTGTCAGGAGATGGGCCCTGAGGTAGGAGGGGTAACTAGGATGCAGCCTCCCAGGCTGTATTCTTGCTCCCTACTCCTCCCTTCTCTTACAACTTGGCTGCCACGGGCAGCTGTTGTCTTCCAGACCCTTCTACTCTGCCCTTTCTGACTTGGGGCCCCCTGATTATTATTTTTTTTATTATTTTTATTATTATTATTATTATTATTATTAAAGCCTCTTAAACATTCTGATCCAAAATAAACCTCTCCTGTCAGTTGTAGGTGTCAGGTGTTTTGTTCCAGCAATGAAAAAGTGGCAAAGACGGAATTCATTATTCTAGAAAATGTAGCATGGGCAAGTATGATGACAGCGGTTTTCCTTCTGACACAGCTTTGCTATGAACTGTGTACTTTCTTTCTTTTGGGATTCTTAGCCCAGGAAGATCAATTTACAAAGAAATTTAAAACTAAACCAAAATGAAAATGACAGTCACATCTTTAATAGAGTAGCTGTTATAGTACAAGGAGAAGGCTAAAGGAGGCCAGATCCCACCTTTCATTTTCCCCCATGGAAGTGGGCTGGTAGGTGGGGCTGATTTACTGATAAGGGAGTCCCAAACCAAAACCTAGAGCCCGAACCAGAGGTAAGGAAGAAAGCCATTGTGGGTTGGATGTGGAGTGTCCCCCAGGGGATCACTTGTTAAGAGGTTGTGCCCCTTGTGATACTATTCAGAGGCAGTAAAAATTTTAAGAGGTGTCTCGTTGGCAGAGGTAGGCCACTGGTTGTGTGCCTTTGAAGAATGTTTTACTTGTTTCCTCTGTCCCTTTTTTCTTCCCTCCCTCCCTCCCTCCCTCCCTCCCTTCCTCCCTCCCTCCTTCCTTCCTTCCTTCCTTCCTTCCTTCCTTCCTTCCTTCCTGCCTGCCTCATTCTTCATTCTTCCTGCCTCATTATTCAGGTGCAATGCAAACCATGAACTGAAACCTCTGGAATTAAGAACCAAAACACTAAATATTTTCTCCTTTGAAGCTTATTTTAGGTAGTTTGTCATAGTGACACAAAACTAACATAACGTGGGGGGGCTAGAGGTGGACGAACACTGAGTACTGAGTGAGAATAAGGATAAATGAAAGCCTTTCCAATGGAAAGGCACTTGGGTAAGGAATGCAGATATGTGTAAAGCAGGGCTGGTCCATAGCACCTGACTCTACGTTTCCCTGAAAATAATACCTAACTGGAAGGATCTAACCAGAACCAACCCTAGGTGGTTATTACCATGGGGATGACAAACGTCATGCAGAAGATCATACCTCACTATTCTCTTGCTCAATGGCTACTCTGTAAAGGCAGCTAAGGCAAGACTAGGCTGGCTGGGGCTGCCAATTTTTTCCTCATTATGTCTAATTGAGCAAAACCCAGTTCCTTGATTGTGATTCTCTTCCAAGACTGTGAGGCATCATGTTCTGTGTGGAAAAGACATACTTCCTGCCAAGTGCAGCCTTTGTGATGATCCACTGTCAGGCCAGAAAGATCACACACATGATTTTGTCCAGAAGCTGGAGTTCTAAATCCCCACCCTTTGTCCTGCTGTCTTAGCCCCAGCTGCCATCTTAACTTCCAGTGTTATAGCATCCTTCTCATTGGTCTCCTCTGAAGCCAGTCTTGCCATTCTCCATTCTCTTTAAAGATAAAGCTGCTGGGACGAGCAAGATAGCTCGGCAGTCTAAAGCTCTTACTTAGGCAAGCTTAGGCGAAGTGCAGGGACCTCAGTTCAATCCCCAGCACCACATGCTGCGCCAGCCACACCCGGGCTGAGCTGGCCATGCGCGCATGTGCGCATGCATAGACACACACACACACACACACACACACACACACACACACACACACACAAGCTGCCAGAGACCACCCCTGTATCAGTGATGGTCCAAAAAAACTAGTCTTTACTGCAGATTGAAATGGAATTTTAAAAAATGTGTTTAGTATAGGGTCTCACTACACAGATTGGACTTGTAGAGATCCTTCCTGTTGTTCAGACTCCCAAGTGCTGGGAGTGCGTGCCACCACACCCAGTCTCTATTGCCATCTCAGGGTGCCCTAAGGGCTGGGCTGGCACTGTAGGACGGGAATCGAACCCCTGGCCCTTAGGTCTGACTAAGCAGGTGCTTTAATCTATTGAGCTATTTGGCCCGCCCTCAAATGGAAAATTTTGATGAAAGGATTATTTGAAGAGGTATAGGGAGGATTATAGAAACTAAAAATAAGGAAAGTGATATCCATTATAGGCTTGACAGGAAAGAAATGGTTATTCAGTGAAAGCTGGAGCTACAAGAAAGCTGTCTGGCCACACTGGGGTCAAGGAGGGACACAGCCACTAAAGCAGGGGGCCACTGAACATACATATGCCACTGGCTGAATCAAGTTGGAAGCCAATAAGCAAAGGAGCCTGGGTAAGGTTTCGAGATCAGATTTCCAAAACAGGATCACGAAATGGCAAAGAATGAATCTGGGCACGGGAGAAAGTAAATATCTCTTCTTAGAACCTACCAGTGCTGCAAGGCCTGCTTTCTGAGTTCACCTCTCTGCAGCTGCTCCTGACTTGGTCCTCACACTCTTCCTGAGCCTTTGGCTTCCCTTCTTCTGGCGGGAGAAAGGGACTGACCAGTTATGCATGAGGAAATTCTTTCTTGAATTTTTTCTTGCAACCAAGACTTATTCTGCTAGCCAAAGCCTTTATTTGTTTTTCTTTCTCTTTTCAGTTTGGGTCGTCAGCTGTGATGTTTTCCTTCCTCCCTAATACCTTTCTTCTTCCTCACTAAAAAAACAACAAAAAAAATTAGTTTTGGAACTTCACTGCCTGAGATTTTCCATTTTCACAGCTTCCCTCTTTTTTTTTTCCCCTTTCCCTTTTAGCTAGCCGTTGTGTGTTGTGCTTACTAAATAAAACTTCAAAGACATTTTATGAGGCTGGGTGTGGTGACGCTTGCCTAAGGTTTCAGCACTTGGGAGACTGAGGCAGGGGGATTGCTGGAAGTCTGAGACCCACCTGGGCTACTTGGTGAGGCCCTGTCTCAAAAAAACTAAACAACAAAAGTTTCAGAAATCAATGAAATCATGCACATGACCTTTAAAATACTTTCATGATTGTCACAAAAAATACAAGATCGATTCAAAGGTTTCTTTTTTTTTTTTTTTT
>PVJA010043178.1:0-16916 GCA_004027025.1 Myocastor coypus | reverse complement strand
TCAAGGGCAAGTTAAAGCAAGACCTGTATAACAAAACATTCATTTTTTGTATCTTCCAATGTCAAATCCCCTCAGAATTAACTTTGGAACCATGTACAGTGCTTTGTAGAACTGTTGTTAGTTTCAGCCTTCAGGTCGAGTCACGGCCATTGCTTGACCAGTTTGCTTTCTGTGAAAGCCTGAGAGGATGTTTTTCTCTGGGTGACTCTCCTTAGATGCACTATAGTTCATTTATCCCTTTCCTCTGAGGTCCCATAATCTCCTTGACCAGAAAATTTGGGACACCTCTGAGTTATAGGATATTACAGCACAGGTTCTCTTATATCCTGAGTCCTTACTGACCTTGAAGGGCTAGGGCCAACATATTGGCTATCCTCACAGCCCTTCTTTTTCTCCAATTTTTGGTCTGTTAACTTACATTCTCAACCCTCCAGCAGAAAAGTTTTGTGATATTATCACTGGCTTTCTGAATATCAAACATCTTTGACTCAGCTTGGAACTGATATTTTCCAACAATCATTGATATTCTAAAACTCTCCATAGAATGTAATATAAGCAGTTACATAATTTTTACACAGACATTTGGAAATCCAAGGATGTAGGTAGCTGTATATTTATCCTATTTTCACTACATAATGGTTATTTATTTATTTATTTATTTATTTATTTATTTATTTATTTAAGCCTGTTCAGCCTGCCCTGAGGGCAGGGCTAGCATATAACTCAGTGGTGTCCCAAATTTTCTGATCAAGGAGATTACTGGAAAGGGATTGACAATGTATAGTGTGTCTAAGGAGAGTCACCTAGAGAGAAAACATTATCTCAGACTTTCACAGAGAGCAAATTGGTCAAGCAATGGCTGTGACTCATCCAAATGGCTGACACTGTCAAAAGATCTACAAAATGCTGTACATGGTTTCAAGGTAAATCCTGAGGAGATTTGTTGTAATATTATGTGTTGTGCCGAAAGAAACGATGAGAAGACCCGATGAGTTTAGCTCAGAGGGTCTCACTGAGACTTATCTCTCTCAAAGTGAGCCCCAACCTTTAGAAGTATCTCACTTTTATTTAGGGTCAAGGAATGTGCTCAGGTGTATGATCACTTTAGTGAAGACAAGTGCTACAATCTCTGACCTCCATTTGCCCAATGCTAGGTTCACACAAGTACTAATTTAAAAAGTTTTAAGCAAGGGAAGAGACAACTAACAGAAAGCCTTCAGGGTAAGATGTTATCTTTCTCCTTGAATCTCAGCTTTCTGGGATTCCCAAACCATAGCTGTCCCTGGGCTTTGTTTATTGCTCTTTGCTTCTTGAGATGCTAATTATGTATCTCTATGGAGATTTCACTGACCTTGTCAGATACAAAAGTTACATATTTTATTATATAGGTCTTGCTTTATCTTGGCCTTAACCATCCAGCAGAAAAGTTTAACCACAAGATGTAAAAAGTGAAGCCAGATTAGTATGTTGAGCTGTAAAACGCTCAAGTCAACAGCTTCTGACATTGCCAATTCTGCTAATAAACCACTAATGTTATGGACTATTGGACTATGTATACAACTACTTTCTCTTAGTTCAATGAGAAGAAATATTTGTACTAATAGTGCTTAGAAAGTTATCATGTCTGCATCTTGTACTCTGAACAACTGTGAAGACAATAGTATGCATTGTATTAATTATTGTGGCTGACCTAATGTGTTTTGAAACTGTCTCATTGTTATTTTTTTATTAACATTAATAAAATTATATAAAAAAGAAATACTCATATTGAGGTGCTGGCTGTTAGTGGCTTTGAGGATGAGCAGAGAAGAGGTCCTTAATTGTGCTGCCACCTCAGGCAGGGTCTGCTGCACATGTGTTTCCACAGGCTGTTGATGATAACCTTGTCAGCTTGGGCTCTGGGGTAGAGAAGATGCATTTTCACAGCTGCTCATGGAGGTTCTGCAGGATGGAATGATTGTAGAAAGCTGCACAGAGCAGGCTGCCTGACCAGTGGTGCAGTCTGCAGACAGGCCTTGTTCTGTGACCCACATGAGCAGTTACTGTGATTTATAATGCCTGCAGGGTAAGCCAGCTGCAGGAATCACCCCAGCGTCACACTTGGCTGTCCCTGGGTTGCATGCGCTGTCCAGCACAGCCTTAGGAGTCACTTCCTACATGTCTGTTTTCTGAGGACTTTCTTTTTCTACAGATACACACTTTGTCTGCTTTAAAAATGAGAAACCAAAATAAAACATAAACTCTGCTATTTATTATAGAACACTTGCAGGCAGCAGTTTATTAAATGGGGTTTTAAACAAAACAGTGTGTATGGCCCTCTTTGACTTATAAGGAAGAAATTAAATGCTAGGAATATAGCACTGTTCCAGTAGGGATCTGATGAAAATTCTTTGGAGGTTAAATAACATTCGTAGATCTTTAGGGTTATGTATCCTTCAAGGATAATGTATGATTAAAAAGGAATTGGAAGGCCACGTTTTCAAGAAACTGAATTATATGCGAAAGTATATGCTTTTAAAAGCCATATGGAGAAAAGCTTTTATATGAATTGCAATGATCAGAATGATAATTTTAGATGGTGTTTTCTTTTCTAGCCTTGGGTCCTCTTATTACATTTCAAGAACTCTGCTTTCTTCAGTACTCTCCAAAGGTCATATGTTTGAATTGGAAACAGTAACAGAATTTTCAGTGTTGCTGAGATAGCGATTTGACTAATGATAGTAAAGGTTATATAGGTAAGACAGTGTATTTAACCTGCAAATGAAAATGAGTTGGCATCTTACCAGCTGCTCCTCATCTTCTAAATCTGTTCTCCATCCCTTGGTTTATCAGCTGTGGAGAAAATGAGCTAAGAGGATGTCCTTAGTTTTGCAAAGGATAAATGGACCTGTGGATGGCCATTAGACTAATAGGAAGCGAAGGCTGGAGTTTAAATCAGGCCAGGAAGAGTAACGCTAGGAAACTCTAGGGCAGGGACGTGTGTGTTCAGTAGCATACCTGCATTGCATTTTCATGGAGGAGGATAAAGAGCAGGAGTGCTGGGAGCTCCACACACATGTGACGATCTCATGTCTGCATACCTGTTGGGGAGTGCCCATCCAGCCATTTGTCTCCTGCACTTCTAGGCTGAGCGGAAGTGGAAGAGTGAGCCTAGACAGTTCCAGTAATTTAGTTATGCTTAGTATTGCCATATAAAGCCACTTTGTTTCAAAATTAAGACACCCAAGGAAGGGGCTCGCTAGTGATTTAAGCAGTCATCAAATTACCACATCTGTTACATTTGCCCCAATAAACCACATTTTTCTTTCTTTCTTTCTTTCTTTTTTTTTGATAGAATAAATCTTATTGTGGGAGAAATGGATGAGATCTTCTTTTGGTTTTTCTTTGAAGTGTCACTGATGCAGGTGAGCTGATAGGAGAAATGTCTGCCTTGTTCAGCAGGTCAGGTTTAACATATTGCCATGACTTTTCTTCCCCAATACACGATTTTAGGGTCATTGAAACATCTAAGATATGGGGATATGATACAAAATTACTTTTCTAGTTTGTCTTGAACACAAAACCCACAGACACAAAGGGCACACATCAAAACAAAATGGAACTCCTCTAGGTAATTTGGCAACCTGAGCCCTGGGCAATCTCCAGAAAGTTAGACCCCCACTCCTTTAATACGGCATGAGAAATCCAGTTTGCTACACTAATTACTGTTCTCTGACCTTTTTTTTTTTTTTTTTTTGTATTTCAGTACAGGGTCTTCAGGGTCTTATTACACAGATCTCACTCATTGTGATCTGCTTGTGTTTGGCCTCCCAAGGGCTGGGATTATAGGTGTGTGCCACCACACCCCAGCCACTGTGTCTGCTTAAGCAGGCACTTTAATCCACTGGGGTATTTGTATTTGGCCAGCCTTGTGCTGTGACATTTTACACTTAGCTCTTGTCACTTGTTTGACTCTCTCACCAATATCAGCATGATGGACTTGATATTTCTTTTGGGGCTTAAGTTCTCCAAATACAGCCGAATGCTTTCCGTTGCTAGGTGTGCCACACTGCTGCCAGTGGACCAGACCTGGGCAATGGGTGGGAAAAGACACATTCAGGCTGTTTAATTGTGATGCACAAACCCCGGCAAGAATTTTTTTTTTTTTTTCTTTTTTCTTTTTTGGAACCGGGGATTGAACTCAGGCCCTTGCACTTGCCAGGCAAGGACTTATACACTGAGCTATGTCTCCAGCCCCACTGGCAAGATTTCTGGGTAACTTTCTTGGTAACTGAAATGTAAGAGTATAACTCTTTGGCGAACTCTGTATGTTATATACAAAAAGAATCTTCACTTGAGATCAATTTGACATTCTGTCCCAAGTCATCAGAAATGAGTCTGTCACAGGAGAAGATTGCAAGCTTAAGCAAAATTTTCTTTTTTCCCCCACTGTGATACTACAGTCCACTAGGGGACAGCAGAGAACACATTGCTGTGGGAAATTCTGAGGCAGGAATGCTAGTTTAGAATGATTGAGAAACGTTCTTTCCTCCCAGAGCAAATCGTGGGTGTGGAGGGATCTCATGGAAGATGGATGAGCTTTGGCCTTCAGTACCCTCAGAATCAGTCAGCATTCTATGTGTGGTGCTGCACACCTGTGATCTCAGCACCCGGGTGGCTGAAGCAGGGAGAGATCAAATTCTTACCTTTTTAGACAAAAGGTGTTAATGTATGAGTTGTTCTTTCTAAACTAAAACCTCAATATTTATGTTTAATTGCAGTGTTGGAACTTTTTGATTTAAAAAAGTAGGGTTCATATTGCAAACTGGGGACTTATCCCTACAAGGTTCATCTCCACTGGCATATGGCAAAACAGGGGTCTCGTGGTGGAAGTAACAGTGTGTCAGCTTCCTGTAACATTGAGCCTTTGAGGAAACAACAGAGTGCCTGGGTCGTTTGTCCACTTCCCGAATCTTCCTCGCTGGGAAGCACTGGGGACTGTGCTGCTGACCTGGTCTGAGCCATGACCACCACTTGCCCCCAGGTCCTGACTCTGAGTCAGTCAGTGCAGTCAGTTGCACTCAGATGAAGGCGCCTTGTCCCCACCATGACCTGATGGAGTGGATTCAGGTAAGTGTCCTGCTCAGCCTATTCTGCTTCAGCAGCAGCAGTGGGTATGACCCAAGTGACAGAAGTTGGGCCACTGAGACATAGGAATTTCATTGTCTTCCTGAATAAAAATGATGCACACCCAAGAAGGGAGATCAGTCTTTCTCTTCTTCATGCTTTAAATGAGGTGTGTTGCTTGGAAATGCAGCAGCCACCTTGTGTAGATGGAATGAAGGGCTTGTGGAAGGGGACTAGCCCGCTGAGAACAGTGGAGAAGGAGACCACTGTGTCTTCACAGCATCGGACAGCTGACTCAACCCCAGAAACTGCCTCCCTCCAGATTTCCGTGAGGAAAATAACCCATTCACTGTGTGAGTGACTGCTACTCAAGGATTCTCTTATTTGCAGCCAAAAGCATTCCTAACTGATAAACACAGAAAAGGCCAATGATGTAATGGGAGATGTTTACCAGCTGAACTAGATGAAAAGACAGCAGTATGTTTTGTCTCGATCTGCTCTTCTGTAAATATTACTTTCTTTTGGCTGAAAAGAAAGACAGATGTTAAGAAATATAATTAGGCCATTGGTGTATGTGGCCAAGTTTTAATTTTAATTGAACGTGAGGCTTCAAAGTGTTTGGTAACAGAAAAAAAGCTAACGTGTGCTTGAGTTCTGCCCACCCTGTCCTGGTATTTCAGTTTTGTTTATTTGTTTGTTTTTTGGTAACCACTTGTTTTAAAATCTAGTCCAGTTGGCTCCTTAGTCTGTAGTACTGTGTTTACAGTAGACCGATTAAGAACTTCTCTCAGGAGACTGTACTCTGGCTCAGTTCCTATGACAGCTGAAATGACCAAGAGGTAATGCTCTCTTTGCGTCAGTGTTGGAGAGGCTCCAGGAGGGCAAGTTCAGATTGTATGGAAGAACTTGGCCCTGCTGGGTAGTTGCAGCTGTACAGTTCACTTCAGGCAGGACAGACAAGCTCTAGCCTCCTTTTAAATCTTTGGTTAGAGATTAGCCCGCTTATAGTTACAGGTGAAGCCAAACATGTGAATGACCCAATAAAATATTGGTTATCACTTTGTGTGGTGCACAGTATCCTACCCAGGAGGTTACCAGGTAGTGACCTTACATAACCTGAGCCAGCCAAAACCTCCCCTTTTTGTATTTGTATTTAACTATTATATGACTGCTGGAATAATTGAAAACTTACAATGAAGAAATATTTTTAAATGGATATAGTTCGTTTACTAATATAGGTACAGGCAGTTCCAAATAAGATAACGTAGATCTTTGGGTGATTTATAGTAATAGGTGAACTGTTAATAAGCAGTATTTGGTCGCTTGCTTGCCTTATTTATTTGTTTGTTTATTTAGTGCAGGGTCTCCCTGCTCACCTCAGACTCATAGTAATCCCCCTGGCTCAGCCTCCCCAGCACTGGGATTACAAGTGTACACCGCCACGCAAGATTTTGAGGCTAGCATGGCATGCAGTACCTGGGATCACAGAGACTGAATCTGGGTTCTTGTGCTTGCCAGGCTGTCTCTCCAGCCCCTGGTATTTGGTCTTGAATAAACATCTCTCTATAGTGAATATCACTGTGTTATTTATTGTGGGGCAGAATTTTTACCTGGATAAAGCAGAATTTAGATTCAGACCACTGTGGGGCAGAATTTTTACCTGGATAAAGCAGAATTTAGATTCAGAGGAAAGAACGTTTCTAAATCATTCTAAACTAGCATTCCTGCCTCAGAATTTCCCACAGCAATGTGTTCTCTGCTGTCCCCTAGTGGACTGTAGTATCACAGTGGGGGAAAAAAGAAAATTTTGCTTAAAATGTGATTTAACCAGATCACAATTAAACAGATTTTAATCCTGTGTTTCCTTTTAATCTTAAGGTTATTAAATGTGGAAGTAGTCATTTTGTGAAATGTCATAGGAGTATTGATTAAAAATCAAGACAGCACCTTACTTAATTTATTTATACTTATTTTTGTTTGTAGTACCAGAGATTGAGCCCCAGACCCTGCCCTTGCCAAGCAAGCAGTTATTCTACTGAGCTGCCTCGCCAGGTAGCACCTTAGTATTTTAAAAACTAATGCTTCAGTATACACTGAGATTCTACAAAAAGAATACAGTGGACCCTCACTTATTGAGGAGGTTGTGTTCCAGATATTCCCATGACAAGTGAAAATCAGCGAAGCAGCGACATTATATTTATTTTAGCATTTATATATATTATAAGGCTTTATAAAACTTCGGCACACTCTTATAAACCTTTCCTGCACTTTTAAAAACATGTTCTTAACATAAAACACGTTTTTAAACTTGTAGACCTACATGATTTTAATAGCATGTGTACCGTACAATACTACAAAATCCCATGATACAGCCATAAATCCACGATACATAATTTAGATTAAGATTTATAGCAAGGTACTGCTGTAGTGCTTACATAGATAAAAAAGTTTTGTTTGGGTTCTTATTTTTCCTTTAAGTTTCAGATTGTTGGAATGATGTCCTAGATGAAATGATATCAAAGTAGATGTGTCTTTCCTTTGCATCTTGTGAATGGCTGTGTCTCCTTCAACAATGCCATTTGAAGGATGAGTGAGTGAGGAGCTGCCAAGTATGAGGAGCTGACCTAGCAGTGCAGGTTTGAATTCCTCCTCCTCTGTCTTTAGCATTTCCTCCGGCTGGTTCCCACACAGCAGCAGCTATGTCAACAACAGAATGCACACTGTGGCATTTTCCTGCTTAAAATCACCCAGGAGCCCCAGGTGATCTCTCCCTCAAGTGAATGTCTTCCTGCTGTGGCTATGACAGTCTCAGAGGATCTGTCCTTAAAACTCCAGCCCAGTCTGAAGCCACCATGTCCCTCTTGTAAGGTGCTCCCTTTCCAATTTCTTTTTTGTGCATCAAAATATTTGTACCTGCTGCTTGCCCAATGTGGAAACGTCTTTTTGGAGATCTTTCCTTGACTGGCTCCTGGTAATCACATACCTGCACTTCATGCCACCTTCCTAGAGCTGCCTTCCATCCTCACCCACTCTAAACTAAAGCTTCCTAATCCTACCCACACTCGTTCTCTACCACATCACCTAGATTAATATACTGGTCTTAAAAATAATGTGACTTCACTTCTGAGTGTCTTATACATATCTACATTTTTGTCTGTCTGTCTGTCTGTCTGTCTGTCTGTCTGTCTGTCTGTCTGGGTCTTTTTAACTGCATGTCTATCTGTCTGAAAACAGTCTTGCCCACCTGGTTTCCATGTCAAATATCTTTCTCGTTGGAGCTTCGTGGTCCTCACAGTTACTCCATGAAACAGAAAGAGAGGAAACAGTATGTGAATATATTGGAAATATTTTGCAAGTGACAGAATTATTTTAAGCCATCCACTTAGGTTACATTCGATGTAATGTATCCAACATCGTGCTCACTTTTCCCACTATGTTTATTGTGGTTTAGATATGAAATGTATCCCCAGGTTACGTATTGTTGGCTTGATCCCCAGTGTAGTCCTTTTCAAAGTAAGGATTTAGGAGGGGATCAGATCCAAGAACTCTAGTTCCAAGAGTGGATTATTAAGAAACAGAGCCTACCTGGATGAGGGCTGTGGGACATGGCTCTGAAAGCCCCATTTTGTCCTGGGCCCTTCCAGTCTGGTGGTTCTTGCTGCCTTTGCTGTGGGGTTCCCTGAGGTGAGCTACTTGTGTTCCGCCACTCCTTTCCACCAGGATGTTCTCCTCCTCACAGCCAAAAGCAGTGCAGCCCACTAACCATGGACTAAAGCCTCTGCAAGTGAGAGCTGGAATGAACGTCTGCCCCTTCAAGCAGTTATTCTCGGGCATGTTGTCAGGGTAGCAGAAATGCGTTACTTGGTGCCTTTTGTCCTTTAATATGGCGCTTGGGATTGATTGCACCCATGCTAGGTGCACATGGTCTCCCTGCGTCTCCCAGACCATTTTAACAAGAAACATCTATCTCAGTGGAAACTCCACGTGGATTTAATTTCCTTTCCCCTTTTTATTTACTTTTACAAGTTCAGGTGGAGCTAAAATTTTTGTTGAATTCTCTTCATCAGGTTACACAAATGAGATACCTGAATTAGTGGTTCCCAAACTGTGCTCTGTGAATTCTTTTTATTTAAGTATAAATAAAAGGTTTTTTTTTTTCTTTTAAATACAGAGGTAGATGTCTAAAAAGGGAGGTGTTATCTGAAAGCCGGCGAAGTGTGCAGCACTGTCGTGCCCTTCAGAGCGTGCACTGCTTTGTGGAGGGAGGCTGCGAGGACCTGCACTCGCTAGTGCTCTGTCAGGTGTTGCACGTGCGGAGCTTTCCCGTATGGTTTGTTTTCTTCTTTATTTCTGCTCATAGTTCATGGAATTATGTCCTATCACCTGTGGCTATCACGGCACTAATGTGGAGTGAGGGTGACAGCTTGACTCTCTGGGGAGCCCTGGAGCCCTGGAGATGCTCACAACATAAGGACACCTTCTCAGGACTCAGCTGCCCTTGTGCCACCCATACTGTAGAGGGGGAGGATCGACGTTTCCAGAAGTCCCACTTCTAGGACCACCTTGGAAATGGTGGTCTAGAGAATTTGTGTCCTTTCTGATCAGTGTGTGTAGTAGAGTAATGGTCTCTTTGGCCCTTTTTAAGGTAGCATCTGTGACATGATGATTGCATTAACCAGCGATTTCTGGGCTTATTGGCCACTGTAGACGCTTACTGTCCTCAGCCAGACACAAAATAAAAATAAACAAAGGCTCAATGTGACAACAGAACAAAGCTTCCTGTCCTGAACAAGAAAACCAAGGCAATATATACAGTACATGGCTTGTGGAACAATCTCCAAAGATCTAGGAGGAATTTTAAATCCACTATACAAGTAAGGAAAACATACAATCCAGTCGTTAGGCACTATCAAATGTAGCGCCTTAGCAGACAGAGTGGCTGGCACCCTGTGCACTGTTTTGTTCTTTCTGGCTTCCATTTTGGTACACTTCATCCAAAAGCAAGGTTTTTCGTGGTAAGATATTAAGCCAATGTAGTCTATATAAGAAATATTAAATTATCTTATTTTCTGGGTGGCATAATTTAAGTAAAAGTGTAAATATAATCAACTATAAGGCAGTACCTGCTTTATAATATACAGCTTCTTTAAAAATGACTGGCTCCTATGCAACAGTTCAACTAATCTCAAGTCTTTGCATAATATTTTATTTTTATACTACATACTTTGCCAAGAAAATGTTCATGTAAATCACTTTTAAAACATTTATTTTTTTCATGTAAATCACTTTTGCCATGTTAGACTGTATTCAGAAAAATAGTTGTGAAGTTCCTAGATTGTTAACCCTTTATATAATACCTGCTTCTCCTTTTCCTTCTCCTTTTCCTTCTCTTTCCCCTTCCCCTTCCCCTTCCCCTTCCCCTTCCTCTTCCTCTTCCTCTTCCTCTTCCTCTTCCTCTTCCTCTTCCCGTTCCTCTTCCTCTTCCTCTCCTCCTCCCTCTTCCCTCTTCCCTCTGCCCTCTTCTTTCTTCTTCTTTCTTGTTACTGGTTTAATTACCAGTCAGGTTTTCTGAGAGACGGAGTCTCCACATTTTTCCTGTTATGCACAGAGCAGTCAGCTTTCATAGTGATAGAATCCAGGTTCCAGGTCTTCTGTCTGGGGCCACTGTCAAAAGTTGGATTCCTCATTTATTAGTGGGCTGGAATGAAATGCGTGAGTTCCTGGAACCTCTGTGGAGAACGGAAAAGGCACTGTAGCATTTCTTGCCTGTCGCATTCGCTTAATCACTTTCTTACAGCTCAGACCCAGGACTTGATGCTCATCACTTAAAATGTTGACTCACATCCTGTAGAGGCTTCAGCATGTAGGCAGCTGACTCGGGGCAATGATGATTGGTGAAAGACTGTTGTGGAGGAGTGCTGCTCCCTCAAAGGAAGTCCAGAAGCAGAGATAAAGGGGAGGCGCCAGGAAGGCCCTGCGCCCTGCCTTGCCCTTCACGCCTCACCTCTTCAGCAAGTCAGCTCTAACCTCACAGTCTCGCAACTTCGCAGAGTCTGTCCTATGAGCACCTAAGCTCTTGGATGTCTACACCTAAATCAGAACCAGCATCTTCAGCTTGGTCTCGCTGATTTCCCTGGCATTTCTTCTTTTCCACGCCTCTCCAGAGAGATCCATAGGCTAGCTCACATGTCTGTTTTCCAGTCCTTATTTCTGAAAAAAACAAAACAAAACAAAAAAAACAAACCCAAAAATAAACAACAAGTTGTTATTGAGACACTGGAAGATGATCAGATTATTGCACTATCCTTCTGCTGTCTTTTCCTGACACATTTCCATATGTGTGGTGCTATATAAAAAGACTTATTCATCTTTATATATAAATGTAAGCTTAATTTTAATACAGTGATTAACATATGAAGTAGGGACACACTGAAGTTAGTTGGTCCTGTCAACATCATGTGATGAAGAAGCCAGTTTCAGACCTGTGCACGTGGTCCTATACTCTGAGCATATAACCCGTAATTTGAATGACTTAACAGTGACCAGAAGGGATAAAGAATCAAACTATGTGGCATCAGAATCATGTGTATAGTATTTTTCTTCTGAGCATATTAAAAATTACATCTACTCACAATCCTAAGCCTTGCAATTTAAAAACTAAATGAAATTTTTCACTGAGGCTGTACCTTCCATGGAACCCATCCACTCATTTATAACAAGTACTTACTGAGGACTTCTTACATGCTAGGTATTGCACTAGGTGATGGATTCGGCTGTGAAAAAAATAGAAACAACCTCGCTTCTTAGGTGGTACACATCAAGTAGCATTCTGCTGGGCAGTGCTGACAGACCTCAGCCACCCGCAGGCTTTGTAGTTAACGCCATTCTCAAGGTGCCTCTGAACAAGGGGGGTCCTGTGCATCAAGGCTTTCTTCTCAGTGGCTGAGGGATAACTGGAGCAAGTCATTTAGACAAAAACCTGAACGCTGAGACAGAATCTCTGAGACCTCTTCGTGGTGGTGATTTCTGTTACTATGGTAACCACTTCTCTTAGCATCTCTCCACCACCACATCATAATTTGAACAGGACCATGTAAGATTATGTTCAAGTCTTTGCTTTTATAAAGCCTGAGCAGGTGGGGAAAATCTCTAATACATGCATGGTCCTTTCAGGATGCCCCATGCTCAGGCTAAGTGAAACTGTCCTAGAGCCTTGCTTGAAGTATGAAGCTGCTTTGAGATGCTGCTTCTGTGTATAGTTGGTATTATTTTAAAAATACACATACATGTTTATAGGTATATATAGATTCTCTTTCAGGGATGGCCTGATAGCTCAGCAGACTAATGTGCCTGCTTAGGCAGAGTGCAGTGTCAGGGGTTCAATCCCCAGAGTGCAGTGCCAGCCCAGCCCACGGGGTGCACTGAGACAGTGATTGAGACTGGGCGTGGTGGCATGCACCTGTAATCCCAGCACTTTGGAGGCTGAAAACAGGAGAGTCAGTACAAGTCCGATCTACATAGTGAGACCTTGTAGACCCCGTAGACCCTGTCCTAATTACAGAAAAAAAATCTCTTTAAAACCTACCAAATTCTCACTTTTTCTAATCCAAAAACATGTTAATTTTCACACAAAGTTTATTGGTACACAGTAAATGTTGAAATATTTGTGGCTCTTCTGCAATTAAAATTACTCTCACTTTAGCATAAGTTCTCCACTGAAACTGTGATTGTGATGTGCATTTTACATATCAGAGTTACAAAATTTGTCATTGGTTGTCATTTCTCATTTTTTAATGTCAATGAGGAGGTTCTGTTTAAAGACGAGAATATTACCCGTGTTGGAGGAAGTTGCGGGGTGTGATACAAATATAACATCACTGGAATCTAGACCTGTTTTCAGGAAGCACTAGAATTAGAAAAAGAGGGCTCACAATATTTGAAAACTGCTGCCTTACGGAGATTCCACAGCCACAGATGTATCAGTACGGCTCATTCTCACTTGGTATAGCTCCTACCTTAGTACTTACTGAGGATGGGGGAGCTTATCACCCATGCTGCGTGCTAGAAATTCTGCCTAGAAGGTCCGGTCTGACAGTTTTTTGGTGATGCGGTGCTTTGCTACACACATGCCACTCTTAAGTAAATGTAGGGTGCCTCGGTTCAAACGCTGTGTGTCCTGGATCACCCTCTTCTCAGTTCTTCTAGCTTCATGAGCACAGGTCCTTGATCCAGATGTTAAGGTAGGGTTTCCCTCGGGGCCTCCTGACATCAGAGATATCCTTATGTCATTGTTTCTTTAACTGATACCTGAGCTCTGATTTACAATTTTCCTTTAGAAGAAGGGATGGCTACTTGTCATGCCTGTACAGGTCAAAGGTAGTATTCAAGTGGTTTTGTTCACTTGCTTGTTTGTTTTGCTTTCTTCCCAGGTACCCAACTCCAAACAAGTATCTGGAAAATTCTCTAGAATTTTTTCTAAATTCTCTAGAAAATTCTGTAGAGCAAGAGAATACTGAATTGTTTCTTGTTCGTGGGAGACTTCTGCCATTCAGGACTACATTGAGGCCTGCTTGTCCTGTAAAAGTCTTGTAATTTAGATACAATCTAGTCTTCGTTAGCAAAGAGCTTAATATCCCAGTGGAGAGAAGAGCCCAGAGTAATTTCTTACATTGTGCAGCTCGGCTGCTTCCAAGAGCTTTCATATTAACTAGGATATTTAACCCTTACCAGCCCCAGGGAAGGTGGTGCTGGTAGGTAAACCTTGGGCAGAGCACTTCTGCAACTTCCCTCTTCTAGACTCTGCTTCCCAAGCCACAAATTAGGTGTGCAGCACCTGGCTCTGCAGATATTCGAGCCTGTTGACTGACTCACTTCCCAGTCCACAGAGCTTTTCCCATTGTCAGGGCACTTGTTAGGGCAGTGCTGGCCCTGAGTAGGAAGACTGGGAAGGACCATGGTGGGCAGGGGGTGAGGCTCACGGTGTCAGGGCAGTGGTGTCAGAGCAGGGGGAAGGTTCGCAGCTGTCCCAGAAACAGATGCTTGGGAAACATGCGCTGAAGATGCTGTTGCAATTTGAGGGTTTTGGGCTGCTTCCAGATCACCAGAATATTGCTTCTGTGTGCCGCACACCACCCCAAGCTTTGAAAACCAAGGTGGCATTTTTATTAGTCAAGTCCATGTAGCCAAACCTAGAAAAAAAGGCATAATAAAACCGTTAATACAATGTGCAGTGATTTCATCCATGGGCGTTCATTGCTGGAGTGTTTGTAATAACATAGCTGAGGGGGGTAATTTATCTGAGCAGGAAACGGTCTTCTCTGATACACTTCTGTACATGTGATCTTCTGTGCCACCTGTTGGCCTCGGGAGGTTGGGGTGCTTTAAAACAGGAAGACGAAGAGCACCAGCACGTGGCTTTTGTCTACCAAAATAAGACTTGCTCACTGCCGTAAGCCCCCATATGGAGGAAGATGCTTGGGGAAGTGGGTGTCAGGGTTACTACAGCTTGGGTGACCACACTTCTGTGCCTGCCTGCAGCACCTCCAGAGTCTAATTGTTGTTGGATGGTGATCACAGAAGAGGGCATGAGTTGCAGATGCTCCTGTAGACCCAGGGATGTGCAGGGAAGAAGAAAGTGCATGGATTCAGAGGAGAGGAAACCATGTAAATGCATGTGTGTGTTATACCTTAGGTCTTGCAGCCGGAATTCTAACGTGTCTGAGTGCTGAGGGTGGGTGGACATACTAGCTAAAAGCAGTAGGGCTGTAGGAAAGCTCAGTGAGTGTAGCCCCATGCCAGGACAGGTTAGCAACAGCCTAATACCTGTAAGACCCTGTGTCGCTGGTGATAAACACCTGAAATCCCAGCATTCTTGGAGGCTGAGGCTAGGGGACCCCAAACTAGGCAATTTAGTAATTTTGGGGGGCCCTGTCACAAAATAAAAAATGGAAAAGGGTTTGTGTTGCAGCTTTGTCCGTAGACCCTGGTTTCCATCCCTGGTATGGGTGGGATGGGTGCACAAGTACAGAGTCTGTGACAGGCAGCCTTGCCACAGGGCTCTCTCTTCCCATTCATCCGGGGTTACTTTTAAGAAGAGGTGTTAGAAGCTCTGCTGCATAAATTTTTTCAGAGCTCTGGGAGAGAAAGTGCAGAGAAATAAAATAAATGTTCCCTACAAAGATAAGAAATTAAGGGGTTTTAGAGAGCTGGGGGTTTCAGAGTCAGCTAGCAAAGTGGGAGCTGTGGCTCCTTGTGTCCTTGCACTCTTGGAAATCGCACGGTCTTTGTGTGCATGGAATCAGCTCGCCCGATTGTAGCTGCCCTATTCTCTTCATTTTTGTGTCCTGCACACTGAAGGGAGTGACTGATAAATGAGTGATAGCTGGGGAATAGTGTATTATTTTTGTTTTCCTTCACAGAGCTATTTCTCAAGATGAAACACATTCATGTGCTCAGCCTCTGTGTGGGGCCTGTGGGATTTCCCACAGGGAGATCACACATTCCTTTAGGGTTACAGTGTGCTGGACGGTGGCCTTTCTGATGGTCCCTCCATCCCCCACCACCCTCAGCAACGCCCCAGATTCTCAGGCAAATCTCTCCCTGGTGTAGTGTCTCACTGCTAGGTAGGTGGTGTCAGAGGCTTCAGTGGCCCCACAACAATCCAAGCTCACTGTTGATTGGAACACAATATTTTGTTTTGTTTGTGGAATCTAATTCCAGAGGAATCTAACTCTCACCCACTGCAATATGAACCCAAACTTTTTGAAAGCTCTGTTCTGACAGACAGCTTTCGATACCTGTGATAACCAGAGACATCTCAGCTGAGATGAGCTACTGTGTCCACTGTAGTTTACTAAGTTGATAAATTTGCACCACGATGTATTTCACACTATAACCTTTTCTGTCTTTTTTTAATTTAAGCAACATAAAATTGATTATAAAATGGAGTGTTTTTATATAACGAATGCACATAAGTATTTCAGTGATATAATTTGACATGAAATAATGCCATGACACGGTTGGTGCCAGGAAGAAGTAATAAATCTCTTCTTTCTCCTAAGTGATTTTTTAAAAAATCAAACAAAATGTGTGTTCACATCATAGTTCTTCTGCCCTCTCATTCCTTGACATGTCACATGACTGAGGAGTGTGTGATAATGTACCTTTTTTTCTCTCAAAATGAAATAGAGAAGTGCTGGGTCAGTTAGACTTAAGTTCCAGAAGCACATGTAACTAAAAATGCATTTCTAATGCTGAGCTTTTGTTGTGAATAACAAGAATTAGCAAATTGAACGTACACCTTTCTCTTGACAAAAATAATAAATAAACAAACAAATAAAAATATAAAAGGATAAAAGATGGCCTGGAAAGAAGGAAGAAAAAATTATCTGACTATGCAAAAGTTACAACTGCTGCAACGTGGTTGCAGAAAACTATTACATACAGTGTTTACTAGTTGATAACAGTGATACTACTGCCTGAAATGCTTTTTTTTGTTGTTTGGTAGAGCATTGCTGATTAAAACTTCCACATCTGAGCCTTTCGGCCAGAACCGCCATCTTCCAGTAATTTGTCAAAATGACTAACACAAAGGGCAAGAGGAGGGGAACCAGTTATATGTTCTCCAGGCCCTTTAGAAAACATGGGGTGGTTCCTTTGGCCACATACATGCGAATCTACAAAAAGGGTGACATTGTAGACATCAAGGGAATGGGTACTGTGCAAAAAGGAATGCCTCACAAATGTTACCATGGCAAAACAGGAAGAGTCTACAATGTTACCCAGCACGCTGTTGGCATTGTTGTAAACAA
>PVJA010043177.1:0-16908 GCA_004027025.1 Myocastor coypus | reverse complement strand
TTCCCCAATACACGGCTCCAAAATGAATCATACTCTGAACGACCTTGGCCTATACATGAAAATTAATTTAATGTGGATCTTCGATCTAATAGCAAAAATTTAAATTGTAAAATCTTTAGAAGAGTACTTAGCAGAGTGTTTCCATGATCTTTGGGAGGCAAAGATGTCTTAGAAACTATACAAGAAAGCAGAAGAGGAAAGTTTGATGATGGTCACTAAAACCTATGCCTGTTAAAAGATCTTGTGACGATGGCCAAAAGTTTGTGAAGATAGAAAGCTGAAGCTGCGAGACAATGTCAAGGTGCCCTCATTTGACAAGGAACTTCCACCCAGAGGACAAAAAGAATTCCATGAATCAAAAGACCAACAACCCAATGTAAAAGTAGCCCAGATTCTTGGAAAAACGCTCAACATGTTTGAAGTCTTAAGTATATTAAAAGGTGTTAATCACTTAAAATCATGTTAATGTCAGTGCAAACTATAATGAGGTCCCCCTAACACTTTCAGAATGGCTACAATTTAAAAGGCTGACTATACACAGTTTGTCAAAAATTACAAGCAATTATAAGACTTGTATTTCTTTTTTGACAGGGTCTTATTTTGCATTTCAGGCTGGCCTTGAGCTCACTTTTGTAACCCAGGCTGGTCTCAGACTTGTGCTGATCCTCCTGTCTCAGCCTCTCAAGTGCTGGGATTACAGGCGTGTGCCACCATGCCCAGCTAAGACTTGTATTTTTGTGGTGCGAGCATGTATTAGCAAACCACTTAGGAAACATGGCAAATATATATCAGCAATTTTGTGCAATGCATTATTCAAAAGAGGTAGATATATCTACAGCATGCTTACACAGAACATTCAAACTGAAAATTGGCAGTGCACAGCTACCCATCAATAAGATGGTAATAGATGGTGGCTATTTCTGCATGCTACTACCTAGAAAAAACAAAGAGCCAACAACTGGTAACTTGCAATAGTGTGGTTAGATCTCAGAAACGTTACACTGAATGAGAAGCCAGGCACAAAGGAGCACATAGGATGTGTGACACCATTCCCAATACAAGAATCCATTCATATGCAGTCAAAATTGGTCAAAATAAATACAGGGTCATTGAAAGAAACTAGGACAGTAAGTGGTTCCCTTGAGGTTGGGGAAGGATCAACTGGAAAGAGGGCTGGGAAGGGAACTGACTAGGGTTGAAAAATATTGATCAGAGTAATGCTCCTATCTCTGTTAAAATATATCAAGTTATATATACACTTATGCTTTATTTTGTTGCACGTATATTATTCATCATTAGAGCAAAGAGCAGAGAGTGTATCAAAGTATAACAAAGACTGTCACAATCAATGCTGCAGAGAATCAACAGAGAAGAAAAAAGCCATAGGAAAGAAGAATGACTCAGCAGGAAAGGCAATGAGTGAAGCTTGAGGTGGGAAGGAAGGCTGGGATTCTCCGGGGAACAGACA
This sequence comes from Myocastor coypus, assembly GCA_004027025.1. Classification (NCBI taxonomy): domain Eukaryota; kingdom Metazoa; phylum Chordata; class Mammalia; order Rodentia; family Myocastoridae; genus Myocastor; species Myocastor coypus. Next base: position 15,440 of record PVJA010043177.1, on the reverse strand, counting down.
CAGGGTGGGGGTGCGTGGCTCACTGCTAGCAGCTCTCCAAGAGCTTCTAGTAATTGCCAGCCTCAAGCCTCAGGGCAGCTGTGTGACTCACTGTGAGTCAAGCATCTCTGGGGTACACTTCAGTGGCGATCTCTACTTTGCAGCAAATGTCGAGATGAAAATGTACAGCATATTAAGAGCACTGAATCAGTCAGATAGCTGGTATCTCCAACAGCCAAGCTCAGCATTTCAGGAAGTCTTGGAAGTATGTTTCAGGCTGGTTGTATAATACTCAAAATAATAGGTTGTGAAAACTAGAAATTACTTCTGAAGCTTTTTGGAAAAGTAGAAGAAATACAAATTATGAGTAGATTAAAAACCTATTCATATAACTTGGGTTTTAGTTTTCTCATTTTAAAAAGTGAGATTTGATTTTATTTTCCTTAGACCCCCCTTTCATGTCTGATAACACTGCAAATGAAATCGTGGTTGGCCAATTGGTCTAACTATGTCCTGATAGAAAAGGTCCACTCCAGAGCTGGTCCCAAATGCTTTTCAGCAGTTAGATCCTGCTTAGTCCTCAGATACCTACATCTCCATCATATCTTGCAGCTCCCCTGAGCCCTTCTTATGTATCACCCCCTCCTAGGAAAGTTGCTTCAACTCCATGGTGAGATAATAATGACATATTATTTGAGTCTACTTGATTGGTTCTGGAATTGTTCTTAAAAAGTAATGACCCCTCCCATGCCCTATAGCTATTTCAGAACTGTATTCGTTGGAGAAAAGAGGTTTGGATATGTACAATTAGAATTCCCCCAGAGGACAACCAAATTGCCTGGAAGAAACATTTCTACGTAAAAGAGCAGCAATGGCCTCAGGCCCAGAGATGTGGGATTTACAGTGATGTTGATGGATTGGACCGTGTTATTAGCTGAGGCAGACCAGCCAAATCACAGCTGGAGAAGCGTAACATGCTGTGACATCTAGTATGCTTTGCTAAATTAAAGTTTAAAAAGGAAAGACATGAATAAATGAGGCAGCTACTTGAAGGCCAGTCTATTAAATGAAAATGACTCGATGCAAGTTCCAGGATACACGGCGAGACATCTGGGGCCCCACTCAATCATGAAGCTAAAAATATCCCCCAAATGCTGTTAGGGTTGCTGTACAAGAAGAATCAGCGCCTGGTTGCAAGGGAAACTTAGAGCTCTTTGAAAGTTCGAATCTGCTAGGAGTGTTAATTATGACTGTTGGCAGAGGCTACGTGAGCAGTGGTATGACCTTAATTATCTGGCTATGTTTTAATGTCTTCCTAAGGTGCTAAATTAAACATCCACAGGGCTTCGCATTCTTTTGGCCGTGGCCAGCATGCCTTTGTCTATGGCTGCAGCCCCTGGCTCTCTGGTTCTATACCCTACACACTACCTTCTGCCTTGGTGGGAAGGAAGGCAGGAAGGAGGGAGGGAAGGAAGGAAGGAAGGAAGGAAGGAAGGAAGGAAGGAAGGAAGGAAGGAAGGAAGGAAGGCAGGTTTCTAACTCTTCAGCAGGGTCAGTGACCAGGGGTAGAAAATCCAATGGAATTTCTCATTCTCCTCACTGACATTCTGATCTTTTCTTCAGTGTTTGCTGCTTTATTTCTCATTCAGGACAGAACTGAAAAGTGGAGGAAAAAGATATTAATAATCCCATTAAATTATAGGCTTGCTTATTCATCAGTAATAAGCATCCACCTCCGTTCCTGCAGATGGTAAATGTTCCATAAATATTTATTGAATGAATGAATTATTTAACTACTCTTGCTAGTTTCCTTAAATGTAAAGTGGTGATAAAAACTAGCAACCTGGCAGTAGTTCGTGAATATCTAAGATACTATATTACAGTGTTCAGTAGAGTACCTGGCATGTGGCTAATGGCTAAGTCCTCAGTAGCTATGATTAGCTGCTGGTACCAAATGAGAATATTTCTAGTTCAAGCTGTTTGCTTCAATCAAGTGTCAAGCTAACAATCACATGTCATTTGTGTCTACTTGATTGTTCTGGAATCTTTCCTAAAAATAACAAAGTGCTTTAAGACGAGAAAACTAGAAAAATGATCTATGATATAGAATAAAATGTAAACATTCTAGTCAATGTACTTATAGTCCTACAGGAAATTGCCAAAACTATGTAGGAACGTTACATTATAATGATTGTGTGTGTGTGTGGGGGGCTTGCCAGGTAGCTCAGTTAATTAAAACACATGATTTGGCAAAGTCGCTCAGGCATTGGGGACCTCGGTTCGATCCTCCATTTCAGGTGGAGCATGAGACCAGCCGGTAAGGCAGCCTGAGCCAGCCAAAAATAAATAAATAAATAATCCTATAATGACTGTGTTATTTCTCACAAGTCTTTTTCCATGTCAAGGTATTGAGAAAGCTCTCTGAAAAGCATAGTGAGGGTAGCGTATTTCTTGGACCCGGCTTAGATTCACTTTATGTATAACCCTCTGTGAAGGACTCTGAATAGGGCGCCAGCCCTGGTGCCTGTCAGCTAGGCATTCTGCGAGGCCAAGCTGGTGGGGCAGCCGTGCTCAGCTGTCGCACTCTGCCTGTACCTTTCCACAGCTCAGCCCCGGGCATCGTGACTGCCAGCTTCGCTTACTCATTCAGCAATAAAGGCAGTCAGGTAATATCAGTGCCTCCGGGTGCAGATCATAAAACGGGAGAAGGCGCATTAGGACAGGCTGGTGGGGTGAGGGGAAGAGTCGCTTTAGGATTGGATCGTGAAACGCAACGTGTCTCAAGTTTCTTCTGAAACATCTTGCTGATTTTTATAGATTAGAGATGGAAGGGAGAGGCTAGGGAGATAGCTCAGTGGTCCAAGCGCCTGCCTGGCAAGAGCAAGCACCTGGGTTCAATCCCCTGTAGGGTATGCCCTACCAGACCCACACCAGGCCTGCCACTGAAACCGGGCATGATGGTACACTGGTACACGGCCTGTAATCCCAGCATCGGGGAAGCTGAGATAGGAGGATCACTATGAGTCTGAGCTGCATAGTGAGCCCCTTTACCAAAAAAAAAAAAAAAAAAAAAAAAGATGGAAGGGAGACTATTTCTGGTTGGGGTGAAGGATGTGAAAAATCTTCACTCCTTAGGTGACGAGAGGGAAGGAAGGAAAAGAAAGAAAAAGATAAAAAGAACACCCAAGTTTTCTATGGATGGAGGGGAAACGATGGTTGCAAGGAGGCCTTGAGGGTCCTTGGTCCGGAGCAGGTGGCTTCCTTCAGTGGGCGGGGGTGGGGTGGGGTGGTGGTGGTGGTGGTCGTGGTGGTCGTGGTGTGGGTGGTTCTCGCTTTGGGAGCGGATGCTCAGCCCGAGCTCAGGCAAGAGTCTGCCACCGGAGGGGAGTCTCTGTGCTGAGCAGGAGACACACACACACGAGCCTTGCGTGGTGTGGCGGGAAGAGTCCCAAATGCAAAAGTCAGTGGAAGCCTGAGGTGCTGCAATCCACCCCAGCTACCTCTCCCCGGAATCTGGCGGAGAAAGCAGTAGGCGCCGCCGCAAGGCAGAAAAGATCGCGTTCTCAGAATTTCATTTAGATGATGGGGCCCTAATGGTGCTGAATCATTTGAACTGAAACGATCTGAAGTCGAAGCCAGCTCTCTTCTAGCTTAAACACTGATAAGACTCGAAAGACCAGACCAAGGACAGAGACAGTGAGAGTCCTTCGCAGTGACTTCTAGCGACCTGCTCTCTTAGCCCAAGCGCGGCGCTGCGGCGCGCCGGGCCCCTCCACGGGCCCACGCCCCCTCCTCCCTCCTTCCGTCCCGCGCGGGCTGGGCTGGGCTGCGAGCCAGCACGCATCTGCTCTGCAGACCTCTCCGCGCCAGGCAGCGTCCGTTGTGGGGTCAAAATCACCAGAGATTCCTGAATGTCGCCCCTCCAGGAAATGCTAAACGCTTGAGACGCTGGGTACGTTAATAACCTTTATTGATCGTGCGCGATGAATATGCATATGACACCAAGTCAAAGCCCATTAAAACATGTAAAGAAAGAAAGAAAGAAAGACACAAAGAAAGAAACCCCGCTGGTTTATTGCAGCTGTTAGTAAATGACTTAGCTATGAGCCCCCTTTACATAATTCTGAAGGCGGTAGCCCCTGCAGATCCCGGCTAGCCTAACAGCCGTGCCTCTTACAGCCCGCAGGTCGCATTATGTAGGATGGCTGTGTCACCCAGCTCTGGGCGCAGGAGTCCAGGGCCTCGGGACAGGGCAGTCCACGGGCTGATGGCACAGGGACGCACACTCCCTTGGGCTTCTGATGCCAAGGTAAATCGAATCTTTTGCCTTTCTTCAGGAAAAGTGAGCCAAGGGAGAGATTTGCGATGTGACAGTAGTGTGTGTGTGTGTGTGTGTGTGTGTGTGTGTGTGTGTGTTTAGTAGCTGCATAAGTGGAAGTGAAAGTTTGAAAGAAGAGATTAGAAGAGATTTTCAACTAACTCCCTGACATCATCGGGGAGGGAGGAGGGCCAGAGTGAAGGGAGCAGCCCCACAAGGAACTGCAGCCCCCACTGGGGACTGGGGCCTTGGCGGGTCACTCATTTCTGGCGCTGGACAGGGCTGTACCCACTCCCAGCTATAGCAGTGCAGTGACCCCCTCAGACTCACCACAGACAAATTCCATTTAGTGAGGTGGGGGAGAGCCAGAGGGGCAGAAACAGAGGTAATCACGTCTCTAGGGCTTTTCCTTTTTTCTTAGAAATTAATGTTTTAATGACTCATCTCCACAAGCGCTAGCTAGTCTCTAGGATCAGCAAAAGGAGAAATATAGAGTAGCAATAGCTGTGCTTACATTTCCGGTATAATCCTGGGTTGATTCTTTTCCTTGCAGACCAAGGGGCCGATGAACCCCCGAGGCCTTTCCTGTCTCCTCCACCTCCTCCTGCTGCCTGAACAGCGGCCTCAGAGCCATGTGAGGAGGAGCTCCTTTTGTGTAAGCGCTCTCTGAGAGCGTGCGCTGCCAATATATTAATGTATAATTATGTCCTTCTCAGAAACATCAGCAGCCTCACATTTTCACTGAAATTCCAGCAAATACACGTGACATTTTCAGGCTTTTAAAGAGAGAAATTACCGAAGGACCAGCCGTACCATCATACCACACTCATAAAAATGCATAGTCATTCCCCACAGGAGCAATGAAAGAATTTTATGTCTTTTTTCCCAACCACTACCTTTGAATAAAAAGACAAAGTGGTCGGAATAATAACCCACCAGTTTCTGATGTACCATAGCTCTGTCCTGATAAGAATGTCAATTGTAAATCAGCCACAGGAAATGGTCCTGTGGTGAGCTCCTTGTCTCTGCTGCTCAAGTGCCTTTCCATTTAGTGATACCATTGAAGAGCTTTTCCATTAGAAATAATCTTGCGCCGGGGCTTGAGTGGCAGCCCAGAGGTTATTTTCTTGTGCATGTTGTGTTCTGTGTCTCTTTTCTGAAGATAGATTTATCCACCTTCCCCTGCAGTTCTTCAACGTGTGTGTGTGTGTGTGTGTGTGTGTGTGTGTTACACAAACATTAAGATGGGCCTTTGTTTCTAATTGCTGACCCTGGGTTTAACACAGGGTCCAATCTCATTTCCCTTCAGCTGAGCTCTTAGCTTTTCCATCCCAGCACCTATTCCTGAGGCTTACCTGTTTGGACATTACCTTGAGGGCTGTATTTTTGGAAAAATGTTAGTTTTCTATTAGCCATATAGGGAAGAAATTTAGAATGTATACCCTAAAATATGGTACAGTGGCTTGTAGATGGTCTTTGGATCAGGATGGGACTATATTCTGGTAAATCCACTGTACGTTCAAAATATTGAAACTTGAAAACTCATTTAATACACCTAATCTACCATACTAGCTTTCCAGGTGCTGGTGCCAACATTCCTGACACCCACAACTTATAAGAGGAGAGATTTAATGTTAATGGTTTCAGAGGTTTCAGTCCATGGCAGAGGGGGGGCAGCAGAACAGAGCTGCAAGTTCAGTAGCTTGGGAGGAGACCATGTTGGACTGAGTGTGGGCAAGAGGCCCATCTCTTGTGGCACACCCCCAGCTGCGCACCTGTTATAGCATAGTTAGCTACGAACATCGTGGATCTGTCTGATAAGTGCAGCACCCACCTGGAGTCTCTTAATCTAGTCAAACCAACAGTGAAGTTTAAGCCTCACCTTTCACCTTTTGTCCACTTGACAAACAGATCACCTTTAACCCTATTTACTTTCCAAATACAGGCAACAGTATGTTCATAATTTCCACTAATCAAGACCTCATTAATCCATTCCCTAGAGTTTTAATAGTTACAGCATTGCTCAAAAATCCAACACAAAGTCTTCTCTGAAACTTAACGTAAAATTTCAGTAACTGTGTTTAAACAAAAGCCAATTACACATTCCTATAGAATAATGGTATAAGACAAACATTTCCACTCCAAAAGGAAGAAACAGGCCATAGAAAACAATCAAGCCAAAGCAAGACTGAAACCTAGAAAGGCAAACATTAGGATCCGGAGCCTCCCGTCTAGCACCAGAAATCCATGTGGCAAATACAATTTCCCGAAGACTTGGCCAGCCCCACTCTCTGTCCTATTGCAGTCCACATAACCTATTTCTTAGAATGGTTCCACCAGCTGCTTGAGGTTTTCTTCAGGAGACTTTTCAGGTTCCTGGCACTCCAACTTCTTGGGGTACCTTCTCTTCTTTTGGCTTCATTTCTTTGTTCTTGTGTCCCTCCCTTAGTGGCATATTTCATAGCTTCCCAAAGCGTTTTTATTTTTTATTTATTTTTTTTTCTTCAATTCTGGAAGCGCCCATGATCTCCCAACTCTTGTTTTCTGTGTATCTGAAAGACTCGCAGCATATAGGACTGCTGCCTGCCCTCCTCTTCCGTGAGCTCCCTCACACCCCAAATGTTTCCTAATCATTGTCCTGGAAGTCATTGTCCTGGGCCCAGATACCTCTGTCTTATCACTTCTTTATATTTCTTTTTTTTTTTTTTTTTAAATTTTATTTATTGTTTCAGAACCTTTGTTTGTTTATTCACTCATTTTTATGGCTGGCTCAGCCCGCCCCGAGGGTAGGGCTGGCGCAGCATGTGGTGCCAGGGATCGAACCGCAGTTCCTGAAGCCACCCAAGCCTTCCCATGCAGGCGCTTTAGACCACTGAGCCATCCCGCCAGGCCCCCTTCTTTATATTTCTTTGTTTAAAAGTCGTTTGACTTGGCACAAGACCAACCGTGTCTGTACCTCAGATGCCGGTGTGATGAATCACTAACTCAGCTCATGAGTAACCTGATGTAGGAGGAAAGCAAGCAGCCAAGCTTCATATACAGGCTGTTGACTGATCAGACCTCATCTAAATAAAGCGAATATCTAACTATAGCCAGTTAAACTTTCTTGTTTTACTTCCTGTTCTGTTCATAAAAGCTACTGCCCATGGTTGCCAGTGACTGAGCACCTATCATTTTACTTTAACTTTCTGGCGCCTATTTTCTCATTTTGCCTTATTATGGAAGAGGAAACCAAGGCTTAGAGAGACTCAGTGATTTGTCCTGTATCCCATGCGCAATTGATGGAGGCCGGATGCATCATGTGACCTCTGAGCCTCAGCGATGCATCGGTAACCTCCGTACGATGGCTGTGTGTTGTGTTGTGTCCCACCAGAATTTCTCTGGTGAAGTCTGAGACCCCTAATGCCATTGAATGTGGCAATGTTTGTAAATACGGTGGTTACAAATGAAACTTGTAAGGAGAGGAAAAGCCCAGTCCATTATGACTAGTGTCTTATAAATAAAAAGGAGAATTCTGGACAGATTCTCTCTCTCTCTCTCTCTCTCTCTCTCTCTCTCTCTCACACACACACACACACACACACACACACACACACACTCAAGAAGAATGCCATGTAAACATGGAGATATGCTCCATGTTGTTTCTACAAAGCAACAAATGCAAAGATTGTTGCCAAAGCTTTGGGAGCTGGGGACAAGGTTTGGAAGAGACATGGCCTGCCAGGAAGGCCCTAACCCTGGGGCAGCACCTCATTGTCATACTCCACCATCCAGGACTAAGAGACAACAAGTTTTGTTGGAAAGGCCTGATCACGAATGGCAAGGTGTACTAGAATTTTAGAAATTATTACTGTAAAAGACACAACCAGTACCCACCTCAGTGCGCTCCCCTCACCTTGGACACATTTCTTCCTTTTTTCTTGCCACTTTCTGAAGCAGTCTCGGATGTTCTCTTTTGCAGAGTTGTGGCTGCACTGATATCTTGAACTGATTCGAAAGATTTACTGCATTTTCTGTTGAATAAAAACATGACAGTTGCCCTCATCCACCTTACTCTTCAGATCTGGCACTATGGGACTTACTGGCTCTTCCCGGAAGTCAAAATGAACAGGAAAGCTGAACATAAGCCACTTGGTCATGCGATTCTCTTGTTTACTGCAGCCTGACTTACTAATTCAGTACCTGTGGATGGATGTTTATTCACTCATCTGGGTGCTCTATAGCTTGGGCTTTCTCGATGCTGTGCAAGACTCATGCTTCTTCAGTGCATCCCTGCATCTTTATGAATCAAAATTCTACAATGTGGATTTGTAATATCATCGATGCAGAACGGATAATTGTTTTGTGGACAAAAAAACGTTTAGGCACTAGGAGATGAAATGATTTGCTCATGGTCACATGGAGAATTTCATTTGTTGTTTTTATGCTACAGGCTCATGGGCTTTCCACCAGGCCACTCCTGGACATTTTTCCTCCGGGCCTGTTTGGAGACGAGCCTATGCAGAAGGTCTAGAACTTCTAGGGCTTTGCTGATCCACAAATGGGTCAAGTTCAGGTCAAGCCACACTCTCATCCAAGGGGCTCATCCATGCTTTACCCTCTTGGTGCCATTCTCCTGACAGTCATGAACTTAAAACTAAGAGACCTGTAACTCATCAATTAAGAATAATCCACATTGGGGGCCAGGGAGATAGCTCCGTGGCACAAGTGCCTGCCTGGCAAGTGCAAGGTCGTGAGTTCGAACCCTGGTCCCACCAAAAAAAAAAAAAAAAAAAAAAAAAGAATAATCCACATCCTTTTCCAGAGAGAAATTTAATCAAGTGGAAGCAGAGAGCTCCTTTTCATCCCTATAGTACTGCTGTACAGCCAGAGGCTACAAATAGTTTCCAATGGGGGGTGGGGTGGTGTAGGGGCACCAAAACCTTCTGAGATTTCATTCTTTTGCTTAAAAACAAAAGAAAACCAGAAAGAAGTTCAAATTTAGCAGGAACAGACTGTGCTGTCCTTGTGTGACATCAAATCATTCCTTTTGTCCTGGCATAAAACAGTGGCTGGTGATAAACACCCCCTTCTAATCTCAGGAGCACTGTATTCTTGCAATTGCACTGAGATGGAAGATTCAGCTTCTGCAGCACCCGGGATGTCTGAGGATTGCTGCCCCAACAAGCGGCTTCCGCTGCTCTCGCCAGTATTTCACAGTGAAGCATTTCTCTGCAGTGTGTGGAGAATTTATGAGCACCTTCAGATTTCCTGTGCACAGATTCTTTCTTCCAGAAAAAGGCAAAGGAGGGGGAGAGAAAAACAGAACTCTAAAAATAATAAAAGTAGACCTGCTTCACTTGGTTTTGTTTCACTGAATTTTATACCTGTGCCAAGCCCACATGTATTTCCTGGGCTGGCTTTTCAAGTGGGACGGAAAAATACAAAATTGTGCAAAGCAAAGCTTTCATAGAATCACAGTTTAGTCTTCCCTCGCAGAAGTGATGAGTCACTGTTATTTGAGCACCATGATAGTTTTCTAGTTCCTGGGTGGAACTAGAAAATTGGAATGATATTAATGGCTCCAGCTCCTACCACTAGGAGAATCATTTCATATCAGTCAGTTCCCAGTGCAGAAGAACACAAGTTTTGTAAAGAACCTTGTAAATGGGTTTCTCTCTGTTTTGATCTAAATTTAAAGCAAATAGCCTTGCGGTTTCAGATGATGGGTAATATTCTCAAAGGCTGAAATGTAGAAGCAGTAGCTCACTGTGTTCCTAGCAATCACAGAGGTTCGGAATTGGACTGCTGTGTTGAATTCCACAGAGAGAGGAGCTTCATCCTAGGTAAGCTTCTTAGAAGGCCCCGTAGCTGTGAGCTGTGCGGTCCTCCCGAGGTGCCTCAAGGAGAAGGAGTGTGAAGCGCAACACACCGAAGTCGCTTTCATTCATGTACACGCAGTAGGAAGCAGACATTTCCTAAGTCAGGGGACACGTTCCCCTTGGGAGACCCAGAAAGGAACCATCAGTTGCAGCCCTGGCTTTGAGTGACATGAAACACAGAGACCTTTCCATTCCCAGTGGGGTTTTTTTTTTTTTTTTTTTTTTTTGCTTTTGCTGACTTTGGCCGTCTCCTCATGGCATTAAAATTATTTTCATTTTAATTATTCATGCATAGTGAAAAACAAAAAGAATCCGAGGCAAATGGTGCCGGACTAGCTGAGCAATGATAAAGCTGACCGTGCTCTGGACCTTGATGTACTGATCCTCATGGTTCATGCTGTTACAGACCCCTCGGAGAATTCTATGCCGACTGTGGTCCTCGTAGAAAAAAAATGCGCAAGTAACGGGGATTTCGTGCGTAAATGCAGATGGTTCACACATCTGCCGAGTCCATCCGTGGAACTCAATCTTCTCTCAGCCCTTACGACTGAACATCTGTAGTTGTTCACCCAGGCTCAAGTTCTGTCTCCTCTGTGGAGCCTCTTCCGGTTCCCTCAGCTGAACTCCTGTGGCTCTTCTGCTTGGCACTCGTATGCGATCTTACAGCACGACTTTTCTCTTCATTCTCATTTGCCTTGCTGCCCTGACTGATTCTGTGTCCCTTCACAGCAGATACAAGTCCTGGATTACATGCGTTACATAGGAAAACAGGTCAGGCGCCTTTCCCTCACAGCCACGCCCTCCGGGGGCATCCTGCAGCTACTGGGGGCTGTGGTGGCCCAGAGGGATGGCCTCATGCCCTCGGAAGCACACAGTGCCTGTGGCAGTGAGGCGCCTTTGGCTTTTCCATCCCACTCTCCTGTTCAGGAACCCAAATCAATCTCTGAATGGCTTAAAAGCAAAGAATGACTGAAAAGTGGGTATTTTATCTTTTAAAAAACATACTAAGGTAAAAGACACAGTTACTAATTGCTCTCAAAATCCTGCCCCTCACTTCCAACACACTTATTCCACTGTTCTTATCACTTTCAGAAGCAACTCTGGAAATCCTCTTTCATTAGCATCTTTATGAACTGTAATAAAATAAAACTTGCATTCAAACATTCGTGAATGCTGCTGTCAAGCGCCATCCAGTGGGAATGTGGGCTCACACAAACATCCTGTCGTGTACTCCTCCTCCTACTTGCCAGGCTGGGCACTGCGTCACTTCTGGCTCTGCTCCAAAGGCAAAATAATCATGAAATGTAAATGTTTTGAATGAAGCCAGTACATGGAGGTCGCACAACACTGCTGCGAATGATACTCATGAAAGAGGACTTCTAGAACTGCTTCAGAAAAGTGGCAAGGATAATGAGATAAGCATGTTCCAGGTGAGGGGAAAGCTTCGAGGATGGTTGATGGCAATATATCTTTGACTGTAATGTTTTAGGAATGTTTAAATATTCACAGTGTTTGTTGATCGCATCCTGTTGTATTTATCTTTTCTGGCCACTTTGCAACATTTTCTTCATCTTTAATTTTCAACAGGTAGACTCCAATATGCCTACATGTAATATTTCAAAGTATCTTTTTGCTTAGGATTTGCCAAGTTTCCTAGATCTGCAGTATATGCATTACATTGAGAAATTTTGCTATTAATTTCAAAAAATTGTTGCTCTCTTCATTTTCAGAAGTTCTAAGCAGATATGTATCATATTTCTTGGTTCTGTCCTACAGTTCCATGTGCGCATGCCTGTGCGTGTGCGTGTGCGCACGCATGCGCGTGGGCATGTGGAGTGTTTTGTGACGGTCTCACTCTGTATCCAGGCTTGTTTGGGACTCACTCTCTGTAGCAGAGTCCTGTTATGCTATCATGCCTAGCTTTATTTTTGTTCAATGTTTTTTTCCTTTGTTTCTCCATATTAAATAATATTAGTTCATCTGATTTTTTTCCTACCTCAATAAACTTTTAAGATTATCAGTGAATTTTTCACTTCAGCTGTTGTGTCTCCTTAAACTGACTTAGGATTTTTTTTTTTTTTTTTTGCAATCTTCTCTACTGAGATTTCTTATGTCTCTGTTCACTAAACCAGACGTTCTCGTTCATGCTTTGAATATATTTTCCCTCAATTATTTGAAGATTGTTTCTCACAGCTGATAGAAACTCTTTTCCTGCACGATATTAGAGCCATCTTAAGTTGCTCACTATTGACTGACTTTTTTAAATTATAATTTCCTGGCTTTTATTTGCCTGTTGCTTTTTGACTGAATAGTGGTTATTTTGAATGATACACTGCAGGACTGTGTCTTTTCCCTTTGTAGCATGTTAGTTTTTATTCAGCACGCTTGTATTTTGTTACAAGATCTATGGAAAGCCCAAGCTCCTCTGCCTTGATGACTGAAACTCAAATCTCTAAATTCTCCCACCCTTGATTGGCCAGGCTTAAGCATGTAGGGTTTGTTACTGCATGAATGCCAAGGGTGCTTCCTTAGAGCATGAGTTGACTGTCCTGTCTATCTTGCCATTCCACAGTTTTAAAAATAAAAGTTTATTGGAGCCCAGCTAAATTAACTTACGCATTGTCCCTGGCTGAGTTTGTGCTGCAGTGGCAAACTGGAGTAATTCTCATCCAGACTATAGGACCTGCACAGACAAATGTGTTCCCTGTCCTGCTGCTTCTTAGAAGGCTTGCTGATGCCTGCTCTTGGAGGTGATCATTCCTTCCAAAGCAAAGCCTTTCTGATGTCTGAGGTAAATTCTACACACATTAAAAAGAGTTCTTGAGACTTCTCTATTGTCTTGGGGTCAGGACTCAACATCTAGGGGCTACTTCCTCCAGTATTGCAGCCATGTGTAGCATGGGTCAATCCTATCTTCTTAGCAGCTGCTCTCCGACAGGCTCCGAGTTACCTCTTTCTGCCCATTTACAGCTGCCCAGTGTCTCATTCTTTTTTTTTTTTTTTTTGTCTTTTTGAGACAGGGTCTCAGTATGCAGTTGAGGCTGGCCTTGAGCTCACTTTTGTAGCCCAGGCTGGTCTCGAACTCGCACCGATCCTCCTGCCTCAGCCTCCCAAGTGCTGGGATTACAGGCGTGTGCCACCACGCCCGGCCAGTGTCTCATTCTTGATGCTGGGTTTGCCTCTCTCCCTTCTTTCCAGGGCCCTGCACTGCAAATTCAGCTATTTCAGAGTCGTTAGTTTTCTCCATCTATTCAGCTTAACTTTCAGGCCCTTCTTGGAGTGCCGCTCTTTCTGCTGTAGTTGGAGAATCTTCCTTTGTTAGAGTGCTGCATGATTTTGGGATTCATCCTGAAAATTTTCTTATCTCAGGAATAATAGTCTTGGGATTCTTATTGTCTATAGTGATGCCCAGCTTTATAGACTTTACAGCTGGAGGACTAGTCTGGTAGCAGTTATCCCATCACGATTAGAAGTATAAATCCCCCCAATTCCTTTAAAGTCTCATCAGCCTCTTGGCAGGTGGTTTCTTTCAGAGCCCATTGCTCTAGTTCCCATTTCCCCTCCAGTGCCCAGCTCAATGTGTCTTTCCTGCTTTAGAAGGCTAGGGTCTCTCTGAAGTTTGCTAGTGATGTTCTATTTTCTCTCCCAGGGACATCTGCATTTCACAGCCCATCTCCAGAACCATCAACCTGCATCTCCTCTGTGCAGTGACTCATACAGCCCCTTTTCACTCTGGTGCCCAGCTCCTCCCCCTGCCTTTTGTTTCCTGAGGTGACTCAGGACAAGGTCCACACAGCTGTCACTGTTCTGAGATTTTAGTAGAATGCAATACAACAACGAACTGTACTAACATTAATGTGAATGCACTTTCCTCATACAGAATAGCGGTTGGTTGCAGGTTTGTGTACAACATAATAAGTTGATCATCCAACAAATCCTCTAGACAACAAGGGAAAGGTAAACAGTTAGCTTTCATTTACTGAAACACAGGATGTATCAAGCACTCTTCCAGGCATTTTTCCACATATATCATTATTTCTTGTTGCAATCTTAAAGAAATAATTTTATTAATCACCATCTTGAATAAATGAAAGTCCTGAGTCATGAAAACTCACAAAAGTCCATGGTGAAATCCTGACCCCAGATAGATGTATGACTAGGGAACACTTCCAGGCATTAGACAGCCTGTCCAAAGAAAGTGCTCTCCCACAGCACAACTTACAGGGCTGTGGACCTATTTTGCAATTCACCTTTAAAGTCTGTCCTTGGTTAAACTTGATCTTGCATAAAAATGAAGGAAGAAGGAAAACTTGTATATGGTATGATTTTTCCTAGATGAAATTTGCTGCAGGTCTGGGAAGGGAACTTCCTGAGGGCATGTGTTGATGTTCACATCTATCTTGCCAGTCCACATTCTAAAAACAAAAGTTGACTGGAATACAGCGCTACCAGTTTATGTAGCATCTTTGGTTGACTTTGTGCTACAGTCTACAGTGGCAATCTGGACCACATGACCTCCACAGACCAACATATTTACTATCTTGTTTATTAGAAGGTTTGCTGATCTGTATAGAGATGAAGAAGTCAAGAGTGGAAACACAAGTTGTATTAGGTCAAGATTATGGGGCCACAGAGGAAAGAGATCGATGATATACAGTGTATCTATGGAGAGTCATCTAAAGAGAAAACATTTTCTCAGGCTTTCACAGACAGCAAACTGGTCAAGCAATGGCCGTGACTCATCCAGATGGCTGACACTGACAAAAGTCCTACAAAACGCTCTATGTAGTTTCAAGGTAAATCCTGAGGAGATTTGACTGACTTTGTCAGGTACAAAAGTTACATGTTTGTTATATAGGTCTTGCTTTAACTTGGTCTTAACCACCCAGCAGAAAAGTTTAACCATGAGGCATAAAAAGTAAAGTCAGATTAATATGATGAGTTGTAAAAGGCTCAAATCAACAGCTTCCAACATTGCCAGTTCTGCTGATAACCCACTACTATTATGGAATATTAGACTATACATAGAACTGCTTTCTCTTAGTTCAATTAGAAGAAATATTTATACCAACAATTTTTGGAAAACTAATGTCTGCATCTTGTACTCTGAACAACTACTATGAAGACAACAATAAACATTGTATTGACTATTGTGGTTGTCCTATTGTTGGTTCTGAAACTATCTCATTGTCATTTCTTTCTTGTTGAAGTTAATAGAATTTAAAAAAAAAAGAATTAAAGAAATAAATACAAATGCAAAATGTAACATGCTGAAGAAACAG
>PVJA010043176.1:0-16844 GCA_004027025.1 Myocastor coypus | reverse complement strand
CTGTAATCCCAGCACTTTGGGAGGCTGAAAGCAGGAAAAGTCATTACAAGTCTGCTCTATGTAAAGAGATCCTGTAGACCCTGTGTCCCCTGTCCTAAATGCATTAAGAAAAAAAAAAAAGAATAACTGACAATATTTGTTGCTATTGGGAAAATTCAGTCTTTCAAACAAAAATTAAGACTGTTGTAATAAAATCTTGAGACCTGTGTCTGCAAGCCACTGCCCTAAAGAATGTGTGTGTGACACTGGAATCTGTGGATTTGAATAGATGCAGAATACCACCTTTTTTCTAGAGTTCTTCCTTCTATTGCATGCTGTTGCATGATCATGACAGTATTGTAAATAACAGTTTATATGCATTGCTAAATATTTACCTCACAATTTCCAATGTAATTATTTCTGATTATAAAATTCTTACATCCACATATATTGGCTACAATTCAGACCCTTGCTTGTACTCCATGTAGTTGGTCCTTACATTCTCAATGAATAGCATACTTTTTAAAGACTTTAATTGAAACGAATATTTTATATTTTAGGATGGCCCCAGAAGTAATATTAGCCATGGATGAAGGACAGTACGATGGCAAAGTTGATGTATGGTCTCTTGGAATAACATGTATTGAACTTGGTAAGGACTGTTCTTTAATTCTATTTGCTGTTACATTAGGTCTAAGATAAATTCCTACTGCAGTTTAAAGTTTCAGCTATGTCTAACTGTGATGAGTACTTGTTAAATACATAATGTTGTCTTCATTGTAGTTGTTCACAGAGTACAAGATGCAGACATGATTTCTTGTCTAAACATCATTAGTACAGATCTTTCTTACAAATTTCATCATTTGTAGAAGGACCAAAGCATTCATGAATTACCGTTGTCTGTGGTAATTATCACTTTAGGTCAGGTATGAAAATTAGCTGCATATTACATTGTAACAGTTTGATTTTTTTTTGTTTTTTAAGATAGCAAGGCAGACTTTATTCATCAGAGAACCATGGTGATAGATATAAAAATCCATGAATTCAGGGCTGGCCAGATAGCTCAGCGGACTAAAGTGCTTGATTAGGCAGAGTGCAGTGGCTGAGGTTCGATCCGTGGTGTGCTCTGGAGGTGTGCACCCTGTAATCCCAGTGCTTAGGTGGGCTGCAGACAGGAGTATCACTACGATCCCAATCTAGGTAGCAAGACCCTAAAGATCCTGCAGATCCTGTACCAAATACATTAAAAAAAAAAATCCATGAAGTGGTGCTTGTAGTTGGGAAAACAGATTGGACTCAACGCTCTTAGCAGTTTTATTGTATGTATACAGTTTGTTTTGTTGCTCCTATGGGGAAATATACTAAAAATAGTAAATCCTTGGATCATTAAGCTTAGTAAATAAGGTGTGTAAATGATGTATTACAGAGCTTACTATTTGCTTGTCCCAAGCAAATATAAACTCATGTTTCCTATTGAGAATTATGAGAAAGTAGAAAATTTGAACCCATTTAAATCGCTTTTTATAATTATTTACTATATAAATATATACAATATGAACTCTTTCTCTGTAATGTTCTTACTGGGTATTGTTATTGAGATTAATTTTTCAGACCTGGTACTTTTTTCATTTTCTTCTCATTTCCTCTTCAGTTTGAATGGTATTTGGTAGAAGAAATCCATTTAAGGGACACAGAAATATTTCACAAGTAGTGTACATAAGCTAATAAAAAATAAGATCTCTGTAACTTTTTAAAAATGTATTTAGTAGAGGGTCTACAGAGTCTTGCTACACAGATTGGACTTGTAGTTATCCTCCTGTTTTCAGCCTCCCAAGCGCTGGGAGTACAGGCATACACCACCATGTCCAGTCTCAGTAGCCATCTCAGCGCACCCCAGGGGTGGGCCAGCACTGCACACTGAGCTATCTGGCTCACCCTTCTATAACTTTTTGTTGAATAAATTTAATTTAAATGAAATTTGTTTCTTTGTAGTTTAAAGATTTTGAGGTGGAAAATGGCAATTGAATTTGCCGTATTTTAAAGATCATAATATCTTAGAAACAGGTAATTTCCTTTATTTGTTCATTTAGAATTTCTTCAGTAATCCTTTCCGATTTCTCACATTATTCAGTTTTAAAGCTACTAGGTAGAATAGAATAGGTAGATATCAATTACGATAAAACAGCTATGATAATAATAGCCTAAAGGAAGAAAGGGCTTTTATTTTTTATTTTTTTAATTTTATGTATTAGGGGCCTGGGAGATAGCTCCATGGCACAAGTGCCTGCCTGGAAAAGTGGAAGGTCATGAGTTGGAATCCCAGTCCTACAAAAAAAAAAAAAAAGAAAAAGAAAAAATTATGTATTTGGTATAAGATCTCACTATGCAGCTTGGAAATGCAGTGATCCTCCTGTTTCAGCCTTCTCAGCTCTGAAATTACAGGTGTACACCATCATGCCCATGGTGGCTGGCTTGGTGTACCAGGCATGGCATGTGGTACTGGGGATTGAACCTTGCACTTGCCTAGGCAGACACTTAGACTGCTGAAAACTGTCTGCCCAGCCTGGAATGGTTTATTTTTGGCTTACAGTCAGAGAGATTTGAGTATATAAGTGGCTGGGCCATTGTTTCTGGGTCTGTGATGAAAAAGCAGTAATACATTGTGGTAGAAATGGGTGGTAGAGCTAAGCTGTTTACTTTATGGTTACCAGGAAGGAGAAAGAATATGACAGCAAGCATGTACTGTCAGGCCTTCTGCTTTTATTTCAGTTCTACCAGGGTCCCAATGTATGAGATGGTGCTGTCCACATTCAGGGCAATTTACTTCTCAGTTTGCTTTCTCACATGATGGTCCCTCTAGAAATTCCTTCATAGATATACTGAGAAGTATGCTTTACTGCTATTTTTAGATTTAATTAAGTTAACAATCAAGGTTAACTATCACAGTATCCATGACAGATGATGAGCCATGTTAACTCAGAATGGCTAAAAAAATCAAATCATATAGTGTAGTGTTCTCATAGCTGGTGTGCGGAGTCTGAAACCAATGAGTCTATCTATGCAGGTGGCTGTCACATGTGGAGACTTTGAGGCCTAGTAGAGTGACACATGCAAGTAGTTCTCCATGACTTATTAGAGGGTGAGGAACTGACCACCCAGAGGATGCATCCAGTTATATAAAACCACAGTCTAAAGAAACAGACCAAGCCGGGCGTGGTGGCACACGCCTGTAATCCCAGCACTTGGGAGGCTGAGGCAGGAGGATCAGTGTGAGTTCGAGACCAGCCTGGACTACAAAAGTGAGCTCAAGGCCA
This sequence comes from Myocastor coypus, assembly GCA_004027025.1. Taxonomy (NCBI): domain Eukaryota; kingdom Metazoa; phylum Chordata; class Mammalia; order Rodentia; family Myocastoridae; genus Myocastor; species Myocastor coypus. Next base: position 13,551 of record PVJA010043176.1, on the reverse strand, counting down.
GCCTGAACTGCATAGTGAGACCCTGTCTCAAAAAAAAAAAAAAAAAAAAAAAAAAAAAAAAAGACAAAAAAAAATAAAATAAAGAAACAGACCATGTAGGGCCATCCTAACACAGTGGTAATGTCTAATAAAAATGAAGAGTTGGCGCTCATGAGATGTATATGCATTGGCTGTAGACCTGGTTTAAGTGGAGTATCAGAAACAGAGTAGGTAAAGAAGGCATTAACACAATATGATTCAGTGGAATGGGGGTTCAGAATTTGAAAAGGAGGACATCTGCTCACAAGAGAAGGCAATAAAAATGGGAACTTGGTGGGGAAGAGTTTTCTTAAATAAAATATATTAAGGATAACAAAGTTTGCTCATTGTCAGAGAAGAGCTTTATAAGTGCACATAGAGAAAGCTAGAATGATCTTGTTTTCAATAAATTCAAAAATAAATATTGATGGCTTATGTGCATTTGTGTAGACAAGTTATGCATGTATTATATACATGCCCATGTTTTCTAACTCTGTGCCATGAGAGGCCCTGAGAGTACTGACATCCCAGTAACAATGAGCACATCTAGTACTATAGATCCTTATAGAAACACTTGACAAGTTTCTGGGATAGGAAAACACAAGTTGATTCTGGAACACTTTTATGGCCCAAAATATAAGGAAACAATAGCTGGGCCTGGTGGTGCATGCCTGAAATCCCAGTACTTGAGAGGCTGAGGCACTAGAATCACTGCGAATTCAAGACCAGCCTGGGCTACAGAAGTGAGCTCAAGGTCAGCCTGAACTGCATAGTGAGACCTTGTCTCAAAAAGACAAAAAAAAAAAAAAAAAAGAAAAAGAAAGAAACAAACAAACAAACAATGGATGATAAAGCTGTGTCTGAAATACACATAAGTCAACTTCAAAAAGGTCCTCCTCTACAAATATGAGAGTTTCAATATCATAGTAAGTTATAAGTAAGAACTTACTAAATAAAATAGAAATATTAACCCTATAATTAAAGTTTTATGCAAAAAGGATATTTTTATAGATTCAAAATACTTTCTCAGGAATAAAACGTAGCTTCTCACAAAATGCCTATTAAGTTCAAAAGAAGAAAAGAGAGACTTTGCTGTGGAGAAGCCTGGCAAATGCAGTCTTAATGAAGTAAACAAAATGAACACAAGGATGTGACCACTCAGTCATGAGCCACTCATAAGATATAATTAGCAAAATGTAGCATTACAATATCACTCTTATGATATTCTGCCAAAGCCATACAAGATACCTGAAATCTAATGAGAAATATCAGACAAACTTAAGCTGAGGGATATTAAAGGGTCCTGATTGATTCAAAATTATCAAGATCATGAGTTCATCCTTCTTTGTAAGAAATTTAAAATAGCCAAACAGCATGGCACATGCCTATAATTTCAGCACTGGGAGGCCAAAGCAGGAAGATGAGGCAATGACAAGGCCACTCTTGGCTACATGGAGAAACCTTGTCTGAAAAAAACAAAGCAAGCCGGGCGTGGTGGCTCACGCCTGTAATCCCAGCACTTGGGAGGCTGAGGCAGGAGGATCGTTGTGAGTTCGAGACCAGCCTGGGCTACAAAAGTGAGCTCAAAGCCAGCCTGAGCTGCACAGTGAGACCCTGTCTCAAAAACAAAAAAAAACAAAGCAAAACAAAACAAAAAACCTAAAGAAGAAAAGAAATTAGAAAAGGGAGTAAATTAAATTCGAAGTGACCAGAGCCGGGGATATAGCTCAGTGGCGCAGTGCCTGCCTAGCAAGCGCAAGGCCCAGAGTTTGATTCCCGGTACCAAAAAACAAAATAGTAAAAAGACCAAAAAAAGTCCCTTTGGAAATAAATTCGAAGTGACCAAAACAAAAATCTGAATAAAAGAGAAAATCAGTAATGATGATCAGAAAATTGGTAAACCTTTGCCAAAGAAAACACAAATTTTTAACATCACAAGTGACAAGTGATTATAATTACAAAACTTACACAAATTAAAAGATAATGGGAAAATAGAAGCAATTTCATGTTTATAAGCTTGACAATATTTGAATATTCCTATATAACATTCACATTTTTTGTTTGTTTGTTTAAACCAGGGCCATTCTTTAAAATTATTTTAATTTTTTTTGTATTTGATTCATTTCTTTTTTTTTTTTCAGTTTTAAAACATGTTAGTACATTCCCAATATTTGATACAATGGATATTGTTGTCCTCCTAGTAGTTATACAGACCACAGGGTATAGACATAATTTTTCTAATCATTATTGGTACAAAAAATTTCTCCTTGAACTAAGAGAAAGCAGTTGTATACATAATCCCATGTTCCATAATCACAGTGGGTTATTGGCAAAACTGTAGTGATATCTGTGTACCTATGTTTATAGCAGAACAATTTGTAATAGCCAAATCTTGGAAACAACCAAAATGCCCATCATCTTAAGAATGGTGGAAAAGATGTGGTATTTTTATACAATGAAATATTACTCAGCTATAAAGAATGATAAACTAGAAGACTTCATATATAAATGGATCTATCTCGAAGATACTCATTAGCAAAATAAACCAGACCTACATGTATAAATATCGTACAGTCTCCTTAGTGTAAGAACTCATAAGAAGAAATTACAATGGAGAGGTATAACACAGCTGAATGGAAATCAGTGACTTAAGGCTTAAACAACAAAGTGACTGCAAGCAGAAAACATAGGAAACATGGTAGGAACAAAACCATGTGCAGGCTGAATTAAATAACAGTTCTAAGAACCTCCAAAAGGTTTATCGCACTGAGGATAGCAATGAATAACGCTAACACTGTGCTTGGAATGCTTGTCATTCCGGTCTTTTAGATGTGTGCTGCTTCTAATGTAATTTCAGTTACTGCTGTACTCTCAAGTAAATGGTTGGTTTACAAGAAAGCAAAAAAGGATATTAAAAGAAAGTAAAAGACTAGGAAAAATACCATAGGATTGACAGGCTACAATTTTGTATATGCCATTTTTCTAAACTTTATTTATTCATGTATGTATGTATGTATGTATGTATGTTAGGGCTGGCTCAGCCTGCCCTGGAGGTTGGGGTTGGTTCAGCATGTGGTGCTGGGGATCAAACTGCAGACCCTGCAGTTGCCAAAGCAGGCATTTTAGACTGGTAAGCTATCTTGCCAGCCCAACATTCACAATTTTTAATAGGAATTTTCTTTCCCTCCCTCCCTCTCTCTCTCTCTCTCTTTTACAGCGGAAAGGAAGCCTCCTTTATTTAATATGAATGCAATGAGTGCCTTATATCACATAGCCCAAAATGAATCCCCTACACTACAATCTAATGAATGGTGAGTATTGCTGTGACATATTGTGAGATATTATATATATGCAATATTTTTTCATAATCTATTGTTTAGAGCTACATTTATAGCCAGGCATGGTGGTATACGCTTGTAATTCCAGCACTCAGAAGGCCAAGGCAGAAGGATCATTGTAAGTTTGAGACCAGATTGCATTATAAAGTGAGCTTAATTTATAGCCAGGTATCCGCCATAATCCCAGTGTTCAGGAGGCTAAGACAGGAGGATCATTGGAGGCCAGCCTAGGTTACAGTGAGTCCAAGACCAACCTGAATTACATAGTGAAACTCTATATTATAAAAAATTTAAATTGCTCTTCCTGTAAGCAGCCTGTGGTGTCCTGTGAAAATGGTTAACTACTCTCTCGACCCAGAAAACCCCACAAAATCATGCAAATCAAGAGGCCCAAATCTTCCGTATTCAGTTTAAGAATATACGTGAAACTGCCCAGGCCATCAAGGGTATGCATATCCGAAAGGCCACCAAGTATCTGAAGGATGTCACATTAAAGAAGCAGCGTGTGCCATTCCGACGTTACAATGGTGGAGTTGGTAGGTGTGCCCAGGCCAAACAGTGGGGCTGGACACAGGGTCAGTGGCCCAAAAAGAGTGCTGAATTTTTGCTGCACATGCTTAAAAATGCAGAGAGTAATGCTGAAATTAAGGGTTTAGATGTAGATTCTCTGGTTATTGAACATATCCAGGTGAACAAAGCACCCAAGATGTGCCGCCGTGCTTACAGAGCTCATGGTCGGATTAACCCATACATGAGCTCCCCCTGCCATATTGAGATGATCCTTACTGAAAAGGAACAGATTGTTCCTAAGCCAGAGGAAGAGGTTGCACAGAAGAAAAAGATATCCCAGAAGAAACTGAAGAAACAAAAACTTATGGCACGGGAATAAATTAATTATAAAATAAATGCAAATAAAATTAATGTTGTTGGCTATTAAAAAAATTATATTACCTTATTTGTTGTGTTTATCCTTTATAATTTAAATACTTTCTATAGTACACAGTTTAGAAGAAAAAGGTAAAAACAATGTGGGTGTGAAAAATATTGATTACTACAAAAAATGTATATCTTGGGGCCCGGCAGGATTGCTCAGTGGTGTAAAGCACCTGCTTGGGAAAGCTTGGGCGGCTGCAGGGACCGCGGTTCAATCCCCAGCACCACATGCTGTGCCAGCCCTACCCTCAGGGCAGGCTGAGCAGGCCATAAAAATAAATAAATAAACAAACAAAAGTTCTGAAACAAGAAAAAAAAAATAAAATGCTTAAAAAACAAAAATGTGTATCTTTTGAACTTTAGGAACTTGTATAGTGTAATCATATACTAATACCATATTTAAACATTCATGTTGTATAACTGTAGTGATATATGACTGAAGGTGGACTTATTCTTTATATAAATCCCAGGTAAAAGGATTTGCCTATTAAAATTCCAGCTAATTTTTTAAAAACTTGGAATCATTCCAGTTATATTACTTATATTGTTATGCTAATCTTTGTATTATTTTGTGGCGGTGGTTGTATGGTGTGGCGGTTGTGGTGGTGTGTGTATGTGTATACTAAGGATTAAGCCTACAGCTTTTACACTGAGTTGCATCCACAACCTTTTTAAAAGATTTTTTTTTTTTTTTTTTTAATTTTGAGACAGGATCTTCTTAATCACTATGTTGCCCAAACTAAAACTTCTGATCCATTTGCCTTAGTATCTCAGAGTGCTGAGATTATAGGCATGCACCATCATGCTAAAATTCATTCGTATAAGAAGTTTATGGAGAAAAGATTGACTATTTTAGAAAACTAGTGTTTTGGTCAGTGGTAAAAAATTATTACACAGGGCAACCAGTTCGGGTCACCTTTTGTCCCTTTCTCTGATAGAAATTTTCTTTCCCCAATAAGTATATTCTGCTCTTTAAAGAAAATGATCACACAAAATTAATTCATTAGGTATTCCTGGAATTTGAGAAAAGGCAGAATAGATATAAAATAAGGATAGTTTATCATATAGTTTTAAATAATTATAGCACATTTGTAAGTCTTTGCTGCTAATGTAAAGATACACAAAGGAATCTATTGGTTGAGTTTAGTACTGATGTAGGATACATTTTGGGGGTCAGGGAGATAGCTCAGTGGAATAAGTGCTTGCCTGGCAAGCTCAAGGTCCTGAGTTGGATTGCTGGTACCACCAAAAATAACTAAATAAATAAGTACTGTGATACAGTTTGTTTTGTATAGTTATGTATAACAGACTATTTGAGATTAGATAATGGATGAAAACAGACATTTATTTTTCACAATTTTAGAGTCTAGGAATTCCAAGACCTAAGCTACCACTGAATTCAGGATCAGTCTCTGTTTTTTTTGTGTGTGTGTGTGTGTGTGTGTGTGTGTGTGTGTGTGTGTGTGTGTGTGTGTGTTTGAGACAGGGTCTTGTTATGCATTTCAGGCTGGCCTTGAGCTCACTTTTGTAGCCCAGGCTGGTCTCGAACTTGCACCAATCCTCCTGCCTCAGCCTCCCAAGTGCTGGGATTACAGGCGTGCGCCACCGCGCCCGGCTAGTCTCTGTTTTTAAAATGGTGTCTTGAGCCCTACATCCTCTAGAGAGAAGCAGTGTTTGCTCTTACAGCAAAACACCAAGCCAGTGTGAACCCACTGATGCATAGAGTTGTATGAAAGTATGTAACCTTCACGCTTTTGTTCTATTCCTTTTCCAGTCCATCCCCCACCAGTAATAAGCATATGCCTTGAGATACGTGTGTGTGTGTGTGTGTGTGTGTGTGTGTGTGTGTGTGTTTACAGGAAATAGCAATATGTTCACTCCATACTTTCCTTTACAATAGGTCTGATTATTTTCGCAACTTTGTAGATTCTTGCCTCCAGAAAATCCCTCAGGATCGTCCAACATCAGAGGAACTTTTAAAGGTCAGTTTTGTAATACTCTTAAGTCTGTTTTTACACTCCTAATTTTATATGATGTGTTTTATTATTCTTTGATTTCAAATCAGGGTTATATGTACATCATAACAACTTTTACTAAAATAATTTTTTTCCAGTGCTAGAAATCAAACCTAGGGCCTCATGCATGCTAGGTGAGTACTCTATACCAAGCCACACCCCAGCACACTAAGCTATTCATTTTCTGTACTGTGTTCTCTAGAAACTTTACGTTTTTTCCTGCCCCCCTTCCCTGCTGATGATATAAGCAAGCATTCTATTATTGACTCATACATTCAGCCTTGCAAACTTTACATAGGGTTTTTTGTTGTTTTTAAATAAAATAGATTATCTGTTTTTCTCATGTTTAAATAAAATCTATAATTAAATATTCAAGCTAGTACCAAATAGCTAGATATTAGCATAAATACTGTGTGCCAACTGATTGCCCCACTGGAGTGCCCTAAATACTGACATCTGCAAGAATATTTAAGTTACAGTTATAAAGTGCATGTATGTATGTACACACATAAATATATTTTTGTGATACTAAGGATCAAACGTGACCTTCTGCATACTAGTCAAATGCTCTGCCCTTGAGCTATATTCCCAGCTCCTATAAATTTTAATTCCTGTAGAATAGAGACTTATTTCAAAATGGATTAAACATAGATTGTGTGTGTGTGTGTGTGTATGTGAGTGAGACTGGGGATTGAACCCAGGACATTGAATTATATTGCAGACTTTTTATTTTATTTTTGTTTTGTTGTATCTTTTTGAAACAGTTTCACTAAATTCAGGCTGGCCTTGAGCTCGTTTTATAACCCACGCTGGCCTTGAACTTGCAGCGATCCTCCTGCCTCAGCCTCCTGAGTTCTGAGCTTAAAGACATGTACCACCATGCCTAGCTTACTTTACTTTCTTAAAATTTTGAGAGAAGGTCTCACTAAATTGTTCAGCCTGGTCTTGAACTTACGGTTTTTCTGTCTCAGGCTCCCAGAATGCATAAAGTGCAGGTGTGTGCTACCATAGGCAAGTTGGTTTTAATTTTTTTCACCTACTATACCTTGTATATTGATCTGCCCAGTCAATTAATATAAAAGAAATATATATGATTATGAAAATATATAGTAGAAAAATACACAAATATGTGAGAAACTCTTTAAAAAATGGAGGTCAAGGTCAATGAGGACTCAGGACATAAGAGAACCTGTGCTGTAACATCCTATAACTCAGTGGTTTCTGAAATTTTCTGGTCAAGGAGATTATGGGACCTCAGAGGAAAGGGGTAAATGAAGTATAATTTGTCTAGGGAGAGTCACCTGAGGAGAAAACATTCTTTCAGGCTTTCACAGAGAGCAAACTGGTCAAGCAATAGCCGTGACTCGACCCGATGGCTGACACTGACGACAGTTCTACAAAGCACTGTATATGGTTCCAAAGTTAATCCTGAGGAGATTTGACCTTGGAAGATACAAATGATGAAAGTTTTGTTATACAGGTCTTGCTGTAACTTGCCCTAGATCACCCAGCAGAAAAGCTTAATTACGAGGCATAAAACGCAGAGCTAGATTAGTATGGTGAGCTGTAAGAAGCTTAAATCAACAGGCTTCAACATTGCTAGTTTCACTGGTAACCCACTGCCATTATGAAACATTGGACTATGTATACAACTACTTCCTCTCAGTTCAAAGAGAAGAAAATTTTTTCTTTTTCTTTTCTCTCTACCAATATCAATTAGAAAATGTATCACGTCTACACCCTGTGTTCTGTATAACTTTTATGAGGACAACAATATGCAATGTGTCAATTATTGCGAATGTACTACTAACATGTTTTGAAACTCATATTATTCTCTCTTATTAAAAGTAATAAAAAAATGGATATAATTTATTCCAGCTGGGCATAGTAGTGAGAACCGTGTAGTCCCAGCTGCTTGGGAGGCTGTGCAACAAAGCAAGAGTCTGCCTCCAAAAGAGAGGGGGGTGGGGAGGAGAGACAGAGAGTGAGAGAGAATGGAAGTTTTTGTTCTCAACAATAAAAATCTTATAAAAACTGTAAATTGTATTTCATTTTCAACAGACTTGGTTGCTTAATTTAAGTATTATTGTGTGCTTATCTGTTCTCAGAAAATTGCATCATTTGAGAGTTGAATATCCTCCTAATACCACTAATTAGTCAGATATTTCTAATGAATTTCATATAGTTACTAAATAATCTAAATTAGGCAATAGCAAGTATGATTTGGTTCTCTTTATAACCCTAAGCACTCTGAGTTTTTACAACGTTTTGTGCCAACGTTTTATAATTTCAGAGTTCAGTTTATTTTCACTGATTAGCATCAGATAAATTTGCAAAGAGGGCTAGGGATTTAGCTCAGTAGTACAGTACTTGGCTTGCAAGCATGAGACTGAGTTCAATTCCTGGTACTGGGGGGAAGTAAGAAATTTTAAAAATCATATATCATACATTTACATCATATCTATCTACATATGTATATATCAGTGTTTTATGCAGTCTTCATTAGCATATTATGGAGCCCACAGTATCTACATTTAGATTATTTAATTCACTGTCAATAAATATTCCTGTTGAAATTAAATATAGCTCAGAAATCTTCAGTTCTTAGAATATATAAACCTTTATCAACAGACTCTGATTAGACTTACTACTTCAGTCCTTTGATGACTTCAACTCTGTATTTTCCATTGGCCAACAAAAATAGTAAGTTCAAAGTTTTATAAAACATGCAGTGATGAGAGAGCTCAGCAGCGTAAGTGCCTCCCTGGCAAATACAAGATCCTGAGTTCTATCCCCAGTACATAAACAAAACAAAACAAAAAAAAATAACAACAAAAGAAAAACCTCTCCAAAACAGCAACAACAAAAAAACATGCAAAGATGGTTTCTAGGCACACAGTAGATGATTATAAATGATAGTCTTGTTAAGTACCAGAGATCATAAGTGTAATAGATTTAGATAGTTATAGATTATATGTATTATAGGATAGTAACTCTAGAATCTGAGAAGGGGTGCATTTGTACTAACTGAACAAAAAGTTTCATCCTGACTTCAAGTTTCAATGTTAACTTCTGCCCTTTGTAGCACATGTTTGTTCTTCGAGAGCGCCCTGAAACAGTGTTGATAGATCTTATTCAAAGAACAAAGGATGCCGTAAGAGAGCTGGACAATCTGCAGTATCGAAAAATGAAGAAACTCCTCTTCCAGGAGGCACATAATGGACCAACAGTAGAAGCACAGGAAGAAGAAGAGGTAATTTCCTTAAATGAGTCAAATCTTGAGTTAGATTTATTTCCTTATACACTGTTCCCTGCCAAGAATTTACTTTTTGTTTGTTTGTTTAATGTATTTAGTACAGGGTCTATAAGGTCCCATTACTCAGATCAGATTCTTAGTCACAGAGTAAATTTAAAATTATTTTTGGGCTGGCGAGATGGCTCAGAGGTCTAAAGCACTTGCTTAAGCAAGTTTAGTCAACTGCAGAGACCAAGATTTGATCTCCAGCACCACATGCCGTGCCAGCCCCACCCCCAGGGCAGACTAAGCTGGCCATGATTTTTTTGTTTGTTTGTTTTTTGTTTTTGCAGGACCGGGGTTCGAACTTGTGACCTTGCACTTGCCAGGCAGGCATTTACACCACAGTGCTATCTCCCCAGTCCCTAAGCTGGCCATGATTAAAAATATATATATATATATATATATATATATTTTATTGCACCGGGGATACTCAGGACCTTGCACTTGCCAGGCACTTATTTCACTCAGATATCTACCTGGGCCACTGGATCAGACTTTTAGTGATCCTCCTTTATTCAGTCCCCCAAGCGGTGCGATTACAAGCATGTACTACTATGTTCAGTCTCAATTTCATCTCCGTGTGCCCCGCCCATGGGGCCAGCATGGCACACCAGGGATTGAACCCTGGCCACTGTGTCTGCCTTAAGCAGGCACTTTAGTCCACTGAGCTATATGCCTGACCCCAAGAATTTACTTTTTTTTTTTTTTTATTGCATCTGGGGCCGAGACAGCGTGCCCAGCATGTGAGGCTGGGGATTGAACTCAGGTCCTTATACTTGCCAGGTTGGTGCTTATTCCTCTGAGCTATCTCTCCAGGCCCCATGATTTTACTTTTCTTATCAGTAATTTCCAAGTGTTGTTTTCTTGACATTGGTTCTATCTCAATTAGAAAAAGTATTCATTTAATCAGGCTCTGTTGCTTGCTCTAAACCCAGTCACTTTATATAGTACACATTCACATGATAAAGGCTATCTAGTTCATCTCATGTTTCTTGGTCATTGAACCATTTTTGACTGATCATCCAGTTCCATGTCACATGCTTTTTTGAAACCACTTGGCAGTTACTGATTCTGAAAGTTGACTGTACTCACAAGTCATTGGAAAATTACTAAGCATTCTGCTGGAAGAAATGTGATTCATATTCCATCCGTAAGTTTCTAAAATATTAATTTTGAGGCCAGGCATAGTGGTATATGCCTGTAATCCCAGCACTCAGGAGGCTGAAATAGGAGGATCACTGTAAATTTGAGGCCAACCTGGCTGCATACTTCAAGGCTACCCTAACTATAGAGTAAGATCCTCTTGATAAATGAATAATTAACTTACACATGAAGAAGCAAAGTTCAAAGCAGTTGACATATACATAGGTAGAAGCATTTGGGTTCAACTCATAACTAAGAAGTTCTGTGTGGCCTTTTATGGAGAATATTAGTACAGATTTGAAATAGAAATGTTAAAGAGCTTCCTCACAAGGAGGTATACATATAAAGTGTATCACATGTGTATTATTACCTGTTTTTCCTCTAAATATTTTGCTTTTTGCCTCTTTCAGGATTCCAGTATTTGATTTTTTTTCTGTTGCTTTCTATCCAAGACAGATCATTTTGTATTCTGATACCATGCGAAATATACTTACTTTTCTGAGCTTTTTTTCATTAGCTTTTTAATATCACTCAATAATTGATAAACTATAAAGTATAGAACATACTATTTTTATGTTGCTTTTTTATTTTATTCTTTTAGTTCTTATGGTAGCCAGAAAATTGTGTTGTACTACTTTGGATGTGAAATACTTTAGCAAAGTTTTGCAGTTAATAAAACCTCATATAGATTAGAGACCTAAGAAAAGTCCCTTTATATATATGTCTATATTTATTAGATTTTAGTATGTCTCACAGAAGTACGGTGTGGTAAGGTGTTGCTCTAGTTCCACTGCTAGATTACTCTAGGAAACATTCTTGTGATTGTGATTGAATGTATATATAATTTATAATTGTTAATTTGTAGGAGAATTGGTAAGAATTGCTAATACGATAGCCAGCTGTGGTGGTGCATGCCTACATAATACCAGCATTGTGGAGATTGAGGCAGGAGGATCATTGTGGGTTCGAGGCCAGCCTAAGCTACATAGTAAAACATTGTCTCAAAAACAATAAAATAGCCAAGCATGGTGGCATATGCCTCACTTGGGAGGCTGACACAGAAGTATCATTGTGAGTTCTAGTAGACCAGCCTGGGCTACAAAGTGAGCTCAAGGCCAGCCTGAACTGTATAGTAAGATCCTGTCTCAAAAAGACCAAAAGAAAAAACAAAACAATAAAATACTTGGTGATATTAAATCTAAAACTATATTTTCAGGAAAGAAAAATATACTTTGTAAAAGGCTTCAATCATGAGTTAAGAACCAAAAGAAGTATTTAAAGGATTTTTTCTTTTCTCTAGTACCAGGGATAGAACTCAGGACCTTGTGCTTGCCTGGCAAGTGCTTATTCTACTGAGTTATCTCCCTGGCCCTGGACTTTTATTTATTTTACTTATTTTTTAATTATTATTATGGCTGGCTCAGCCTGACCTGGGGGAGGGGCTGGTGCAGCATGTGGTGCTGGGGATAGAACCACTATCCATCCCTGTGGTTGCCTAAGCTTGCATAAGCCAAAAGAGTCACTGAGAAATAAACAAACTACCTTTCTCCATGAGATTTGTTGTAGAAATACTTTTCAAAAAATATCAAGCAGTTTAGAGAAAATGCTGTACATTGCAAATTGCTGCCATATAAGTAGGGGTTGTAGCTCAGTGGTAGAAGTATGCATTAGGCCCTGTATTCTGTCTTCAGTATAGGGGTGGAGAGTAACAGAATTGATTTATGGCATTTTTCTCTCGATAGTTGGGGTGTTTTAAAAACTTTCTGTTTAACTGTCATCTGTGTTTGTGTTTCTATCAATAAACACTTGATAAATTGGCAGGTCTCATCACATAATAGATATTTCTCCCAATAGATGTGTTTCTTTCTTGTGATATTTTAATCCAACTCTCATTTTCCTTAGGAGCAAGATCATGGTGTCGGCAGGACAGGAACAGTGAATAGTGTTGGAAGTAATCAGTCTATTCCCAGTATGTCTATCAGTGCCAGCAGCCAAAGCAGTAGTGTTAACAGTCTTCCAGATGCCTCAGATGACAAGAGTGAGCTAGACATGATGGAGGGAGACCATACAGTGATGTCCAACAGTTCTGTCATCCATTTAAAACCAGTGAGTATTTCAATTTCTGTGAAGAAATTTTAACTTTATCTGAATAATTTCAAAAAAGGAGGTTTTCTTGGAAGTTGGCATATTTTTAGTGGCAAAAGTCTTAACTCAAAACTACTTTTAATTTTTAGTCAAAGACAGTGGAGTCAGTCATAAAAAGATTATTTCTATAATTGGTTGCTACTTACTGACTTCCTCTTCAGTTGATAAACTGACAACCAAGGAAAAATAAAAGGGCGGGTCTCATGCTCCATGTGGGGTAGGGGATCAAACTGGGGTCCCAGGCGCCTGAAAGAATTTGCTGAATCATGTGCTTTAACCAACTGAGCTACCTGGCAAGCCTCTGGAAAAATACATTCTATTTGCTTGTTTGGTACTGGGAATCAAATCTAGGTCCACGCACATACTAGGTTTGCTCTGTACCACTGAGCAACATACAAGCCCAATTCTTTAGTTCTTGTAGCCAGTTTTCTACTTTTTACTTTGAACAGGTGGCAAAAGTATTATATTATAAAGATGGTTTTAAGCTATGGTTCTTCAAAAACCTAAAAGCCCTTGAGTAGTTTTCATTAGTATTATTTAAAGTATTGGGGAGCCAGGAAGATAGCTCAGCAGCACATGTGCCTGCCTATCAAGCATAAGTTCAATCCCCAGTTCTACCCCCCCCCCCAAAAAAAAAGAAGAAAGAAAAAAATTGGGGATT